>KZ807566.1:98458-111700 GCA_000696205.2 Oncopeltus fasciatus
TTTTTTTTACAATAATTTTAATTCTTACAGTGAAAGCTATTGTTAAACCAAACATTAGTTCTGGAAGAAGGGTATATGTGTGCATGCATATGAAATAATAATTTTATTCCAAATGCTATCTAAATTGCTGTTAAAGAGCATACACTTTATAATTTCATTAAAATAACAAAATCCAAAATTTTCTATTTTTATAAGAGGAAACCTAATTAGTAAGTTTAAAAAATGCATAGAGATCCGTTTTAATCAAAAACAGTTTGAAAGAGGATTTTATTTGTAATAAGAAAAAAATATTATTGAATTAATATTTACCTCTCTTAGTTCTCTGATTTGTTCAGCAAGACCTCCAATAGCAGAATAAGTGACATCACCAGGATCCTCGTGAGACATATTGTAGACCAGTGGATCCACCTCACGTGGGAGATGTCTCATAATGGTAAGTGTGGTCATATCCAATGCCACACGAGTCCCTGACTTCAACTTGGATTTGTCTAGCTGACGTCGACAACCCACCACATATCGGGGACCATTTGTTGCTTTTACAATGACTGTGAAAATAAAAAATAGACACATTAAAAATACTCATCTGACAAGCATAAGGGTAGTATGCAGTGATTGGACTTATACGAAAAATCCGAAAAAACAGAGGGCGGGAAATGGAGCTGAAGAATTATTTCCAAATTATTTATAATAAACTGAAATCTATAAATTATATTTAATGTATTAACTGTTTTTTTCTTTTTTTTTACAGATATAAGCATGTTTTGTAGAGGTAGTAATCACTATTACAGCTTTTTAACAGGACAAGAATTATCCTTTGACAAGAATTATGGAGCTTTGATAGTTTGTCCAAAATTCATTCTCAACATCAAAGGAAGAACTCAAATCCCTGTCTAAATATAAAACACAGTTTTCTTAAACATAAAATTTTTTTGCTTACATTTCTCTTCTGTCAGCTGTTTAAGAACTTCTCCAACAATCTGGAAAAGAATAACTAAATTATAAAACCTGTTTAAAGAACTTCATATATTTATTTTTAATGCTAACATGGAATATATAAAATTTCTATTCCACACTCATGGCTTACAGTATTTAACAAGTATGCAAACATACAGCTCACACCTTTTCCTATCCTGAAATATTAAACTGTGTGTAATGAACTTAAAAAAAATTATAAATCCCAAACTACTGCACAATTGTTTTAGCAGTAGTGTTTTTATAAGAGATATATCTTAAATACCCTGAATTAATTCATCCTGCAAATGCAAAATTAAATAAATCTTAAATTAAAATGTTCTTGCCAATATATTTTTAAGTTTTATGATTTCTGAACAAATTATTTTCTTTATTGGAAAAAAAAAAGAAGCAATTACAGCAATAAATAATTAAAAATATCTGATAAATTACTTCTGGATCTAAGAATTCATGTGGACAAGAAAAAGAGAGAACAAACTGTGCTTAAATAAAAAGTGGACTATAATAAGATGAAGTTTAAGTTTTAACACAAGAGGTTATATTGAATTTTGATAATTAAAAGGAATGTAGGTTTACATTTATTTTTCTAATAATTATTTAGGTAAATATAATAGAAAACTTCTTTTATAATCCAAAAGGGAAAATGAACATACCTGGCCAACACTCTGTAATGCTTTAAGATCATTCTCAGATTTGTCATATTGTTTTGTGAGTTCTTTCAACTGGTCTCTGACTGCAAATTAAAGAATATGTTGTGAATAGAGAAACATAAAAGAATGACAGTATTATTCCGAAATTTTTTGGAACAGAAATGAAAGGACCACTAAAACTTATATTATAGTAGAATACTTTAAATAAAAATCATCATTTACAATGACCGCAAAATGATTAGATTCAATTACCCTCTTTTAAGCGGACATCGACGTCTTTATGCTCTAGAAGCTTTTTCCTGTAATCTTGAAAAGCTTTTTCTCTAGTTGGTTCAAAAACTTGAGAAGCAGTCATTTTGCTGGCTCATTCAACAACAATTGGACAACTAACCTTGCGGAAGGTTTAAGTAGGTTATAAATATTTCACTTCTGACGTTTATGTATCATTTGTTTGAATAAATTGTAATTTTTCAATGGAATGACTTTACAACCTCAACCTTATTATTAAAATACAAAATTACTATATTTAATACAAAATTACTTTTCTTTAATTTAAAAATCCCAAATTAATCATGTCCTCTATAGGCAGTTGAAGGAGGTTTCATTAAAACCTTCTTCTTGTCCAAAATGTTGAAATTATGGAAAAATAATGCTACTAATGTTGTTAAACATTTTCAGAAAGTGTCATCGCGCCAGGCCTCTGCTTTCGATCAAAGTAAGGGAATTTACTTATTTTCATCGGTGATTAGTTTGTACATTTTGTAATTTTCCAATGTTTTAGGCGCCGATTCAAAACTCAATCTTATATCTGACATAAATGGAAGACCATTGTATCTGGATGCACAAGCTACAACGCCTCTGGTTTGTTACTCTTTTTTTTTTTTAAATCGAGGTATTATTTAATATATTTCATCTTATTTTAATTGTATTCTTTTAAGGATCCTAGAGTTTTGGATGCAATGCTTCCCTACCTGACAAACCTATGGGGGAATCCACATTCCAGAACTCATGCTTATGGGTGGGAATCTGAGAAGGCTGTTGAATCTGCTAGAGAGGTAGTTACTCTAGCAAATATTCCCTTATTAATGCCAGCATAAAGGAAGTTATGTATTTCTGCTTTTAGCATGTTGCAGGCATTATTGGTGCTGATCCAAAAGAGATAATTTTCACTTCTGGTGCTACAGAGTCTAATAATATTGCCCTTAAAGGAGTAGCAAGGTTTTACTCTTCTAAACGCCATATTATTACTACACAAACTGTAAGTTTTTTTTGTTGTTTTTTTCAAAAATTTGCTGTGATGATGAATGAATTATTTATTAATGTGTCTCTATTGCAGGAACATAAATGTGTTTTGGATTCTTGCCGTGCTCTTGAAGGACAAGGGTACCAAGTAACATATCTACCTGTTCAACATAATGGCATTATTAATCTCGCTGATTTGGAAGCAGCCATTAGACCTGACACATCTTTAGTCTCAATTATGACTGTTAATAATGAAATAGGTGTTAAACAACCAATAAAAGAAATTGGTAATGCCTTATTTATGTTATGTAGTTATTATATTTTTCATTGGAATTAATATGCATTGGCTAGCATCTTGCTAAGCACAATTTTTAATTAGTAAACACAATACTTAATGTTTTTATATTATTTATCTACACAGCAATGATCCCTGAATCCCAAGTAATATATTACCACATTCAAACTTTCAATAAAGTAGAAGAGAATCCACTCCCCCCACTAAGATATGTCTTAGGATTTTCAAACAATTTTTATTTTATTTATTACCTACTAGATACAATTTGAGTACCCATGCATTTTTTTACTATTTTTTGGTAGTGCTGAAGTTTTGTTTTTGAAAAGTTATAAGTCAAAACTTTTGAGCTTAATATTTTCATAGAAGAAATTAATTATTAGTTCTGTTTTTTCATGTCATATCACATCCTTAGCAGAAAAAATCTGTGAAATTTCAACATCATTTGAACAACCCCCTTAGAGATAGGACCATTCAAAAAAATGAAATTTTTAAAAATTTCCATTATTTGCAGTATTTGCTTTGATGACTTAAATATTGCTGTAAACAAAATTCAATGGATTAAATACTTCTTAAAATTGATTCAGAATAATAATTCTCAAAAATAAAAAATAAGCAAATTTTTTTTAAAGAAAAATATTTTTTGGGGGGGGGGGAAGAATTGCTAAAATATTTTTTTATGCATCATATCTTATTTGTTTGAGAAACAGCTAGAAAGTCATAGTAGATAACATAGTCTCCTTAATGTAAGGGGGGAGGGGGCTGAACAGTGATATTATCTTGTCATGGCCACATCAACCTTTAAGAATTAGCCAGTGACAAAACCCCCATCATTCTCAAGAGTTATTGATAATGGACATTCAATGTTCTATTGTCATTCAATTAATGACCAATTACATAAAGGATCATACGGTGTTTTTCCTAGGATAACATTATACGTTGAATCTTCAGTCAACGGAATACTTCAGATCAATTTGACTTACAAAAAGAATCACAAAAGGCTTGAGGAGAAAAAATTAACAATGTTTAGAATGGAAAGTGAACATTATTCTAGGGAAATGTTTTTCATATTTGCTTTTTTGTTTTACAGAAAATTTAGATCGAACACAATACCGATTGTACATTATCTCCTCATCACATTATATATTATTTCTACTGGTCTCTCCTTAATTGCATCTTTTTCAAATTTTAGTATTTGAGACAAAAGCTTTTTAGGTCTTTCAGAACAATACAATTTCTCAACAAATGATAGAAAATAAGTTTTCCTTTTCGTTTGATAAACATATATATATTTTTTTTTTTTCACGCAGGCTATGATTGTGTGGAAGACAGTTGTTTGGACAAACACTATTGTTTTTAATGTTAAAATAGGTGATAACATCATAAATTGATGGAATATTTGTGTGGTTAAGATATATTAAAAATGGACTTGAATACAGGCAACAAAGCCCGAAACACTCTAAAAATTATAAGGAAATGAAAAATATTGAACGCAGAACTGCATATCAATGCTAAATAAAAAATATTCATCTATTGTCTTACAATAGAAAATTAATTCATTACTTTACCCTTTTAATAAATTGTTTAATTTTTTCTAGGTGAAATTTGTAGGAAGAAGAAAATATTTTTTCATACTGATGCTGCACAAGCTGTTGGAAAAATTCATTTAAATGTAGATGAACAAAAAATTGATCTTATGTCCATTAGTGGCCACAAGATCTATGGCCCTAAAGGTAATTCTTTATAATCATTATTGTTTTATTTCTTATGAGATTATCAATATTTTGGGTGAATTTGAATACTTGGGAATTAGAGAATCAGCTCAAGAGCTCTTTTTCAAAATAACAAAACAATAAATATAAACTCGTTATAATTTTGGAAAGGTAATAGTTTAGAATGGGAAAAAATTAAATGCTGTGTTCTAAAAGCCCTTTATTTTTTCTTACTTTTATAAATGACCTTCCTGCCAATATCTAACCAGCCCATTCTGCTCTCAACAAATTCGTGACAATTTCTAAAAGTTCACTAATTAAAAAAAATTATTACATAAGAATGATTTAACTCGTTTTGTACAAATGGTTTAACAACATATAAATTTGTGATTAATGAGGATAAAACATATATAACCATTTCTCAAAAGCATTATTTTGTCATGAAACTAAGGTTCTATAAAGTGTGTCATCTACTACCCTTTATATTTTTAGAGAATTATATTGATTAGGTGAAACACATTACTGATCTCTGAAACTTATTGGTTTTCTCCTAAAATAAACAAGATAAAATGTCTGAAATTTTCACTCATAGGCTATACTCAGGTGATTATAATAATTTAATAATAATAGATTTATAATTGATTAAAAAAATCAGGGATTTATGTCAGGCTTCATTTTGTGGTGCTTGTATTAAGCTTATGTACATGTTTATAATTTTTCTTTACTCAGGAAATACCCATATGAGCAATATACATAATTTTAAAAATACTGACATAAAGAGCATTTCTTTGAAGAAAAAAAAATTATTTTGTCCTGGCTGGGGCAGATAGATTTTTTATTCTAATTCTTGTATTCCAAGAAGATTTCCCATGCTTCTTGAAAGTAGAAGAGTAAATAACTTATTTGATTTTACTAGCTAAAGAGAGCAATTGAGTGTATAAGTTGATAGCATTAATATTGGCCTGAGCCCAGAGTATGTTTTAAGGGGGTCTCNAACTTCCATTGTTACATTCTTAAATATTTACTACAATTAAAAATTTTGTTAAAAGTTACAGAATATTTTATTAATGATATAAAGTTGGATTTTGTGCCTATCTTTTTTAATAAACATTTTAGGAACACTTATTATAATGAAGATACATATTATGTTCACATATTTTGATTTTCTTCCAGGATCCTCTCTCCCTCAATGAATGCTATGCTGACAAATGTATATGATTTAGAGAGTGCTTTACTTTTACCTCTTCTTTTGTAAGATCAGTGAAAATCAAAAGTCTTGTCATACTACCAATGGGAACATGGTTGAATGAATTTATCAATTCCCTTCTAGGATATCTGCAGATGTCATAGTTATTTTCTCTCAGAGAATCCAGAAACACTAATCTAAAGAATTATCAAACCTGAGTTCCATTATGCATTCAGAATAATGTTTGAGCTCTTTTTTATTTGAATATAATGCAACTGAAGTGTGTTTACATACTTTTATGTTTTCCATAGTATACAAAAATGGTAATCTCTTCTAACGATAGATTATTTGTTCACAAAGAAGGCTGATGTTTGGATTAAGAATAATATAACAAATTTGGGTTCTTATTGGTGTAAATGTGAACTGAAATGTGTAACATGCTGGTCTTCCTTATTCTTGATTATTTGCACAAGATATTGTTTTTCTCACCTACATGAACATATTGTATTGAATTTATTTTCTTTTTGATCTTTCACGATTTTCTTTGATAGTATTATAATTTCTCTATGTGGCTCTAATAACAAATATCATAAGAAATATTAATTTGCTATAACCATCACTAATTTAATTGTGTGTTTTCTACAGGAATTGGAGCTCTGTATGTCCGGAGAAGGCCACGGGTTCGCTTGGAACCCCAGATGTCTGGTGGGGGACAAGAAAGAGGTCTTCGAAGCGGTACAGTTCCAGCTCCTCTTGCTGTTGGTATTGGAGAGGCCTGCAGAATATGTCAGGAAGAAATGAATGTATGCCTTAATCTTATTTTTCTCTTTTATTTAATTGTCATAGGTATAAGTTCTTAATGTGAATTTTCAGTTTCAAAGGTAAATGGAAAAGCATTATAGCTGTTATTACTTTTTTATTGATTTTATTGCTCATGTATGTACATGTACAAATTACATTACATTACAAATTATTCTATAATATTTAATTTTCTTACTGTCTTTAATTATTAGAAATTTATTTTTTTAATAAGATAATTCAATATTGATTTTTTTTTATTATTGTTCAATTATTACTATTGTAATATTGATAATGACAATAGTAATAATTGAACATAAAGGATGTACAAAATTAAATATAATTGTAATGATATGAATTTGAAAACTATCAATACCACTAAGATGAGTTATAGCTCAAGCTATGAGAACATTTCAACACTTATGTCTAGAAGAATTAATCCCGAGGTTCCCTTCTTGAACTTTCTTGAATTTTTAACTATTTTAAAACTAATTTAACACCTATTAATTGACCAAGTTCATATTAAACTAGGTTCTTCATAAGGACTGACTAAATATAAATTTTAAATTTTATTAAAATCATTTCAGTAGTTTTTGACTTACAATTTTTATAATATTACGCCAGCAAATTAGTTACAAGTCTATTAACATTGCTATTACATTTGCTTAGACTCCCACAGTCACTGACAAAAATCATCTATTTACAGATAGGACAGGAGATATGGTAGAATCTTAGAGAACGATGAGAGGGTTTGGATGACAGTTAAACTTAAGTTGGAGAGCAGGAGGGAGAAAGTTACGTACTTGTGCTTGGTTATTGTAGTATTGCCATTTTAGAGTAATAATGTGCCTAAAACCGTGTAAAACCATGTGTTTATTGTTTTGTTATGGATAACTATCGATATTAATATAAAAATCTCCTAATGTATACATTTAAAAGTATTTTTTGTGTAGTTATTAGCGAGAAAATAACAATTGTATTTATTCTAGATGAAATACTTTACCAAGAATCTTTATTAATATCTTTATATTTTCAAATGACAATGAAATGTCCGACTATTTTGGTTAAAAAAAAAACATATTGGAGATGATAAAAACAAAATTATAAGAAAAGCATTGGAATAAATGGAATATAAACATCTAACTGTAAATTATAACATCACTTTGTTGATCTAAATAAATAAGTGAATTTACAAAAAATTTGATTCTGGGGTATGAACTAAATAAAGAAGTATGATATTTTTTTAGACATAAAATTAAGTATATATAAAGATTTTTGGTTAGAAACAAATAAAAATTAATTTTGCTCACATGAGTATTTCATGTTATTTTTTATGTTATTTTATTTCTACTAGTTTCATTAGTGAGAAGTGGTGTCATTCAATTAAAGAGTAACAAAAGTTACACAGCTTGATTTGAGTGAATGGTAACATGATAGCATGCAATTCGAAAACTAAATTTTTAGTTTTATAAATATTATTTTTTTGTGGTATATAATACCACGTAAATTTTAACAATGTTTAGTGCAAGGGTACAAATACGATATATTCGTCGGCCTCAGAGGTTAGACTCTCGACACTAGTGCAGGGAATTTAATAACTTATCAGACTTGTCCCGGTAGCATAAGTGGAAAATGCACCGGCCCGGTTAGCAGGAGATCCAGGTTCGAGTCCTGGCTGGGACAGTTAGATTTTTATTCTCTTCCCTTGCACTAACAATTGACTAAATTTTGAGTATTGACTTATTCATATACCTACATCAAAAGTGTAGTAGAATGGAGACCTCTCCAGGTGTATAAAAATCCAATAAAGTTTTTTTCTTCGTTTATATTAATTGACCAATATCTACTATATATTTTGTTCCAGTATGATCATGAGTATATCAAGGGACTTTCAGACAGATTGTTGAACAAGATAATGTCCAATCTCACTGACGTAATTCGAAATGGCGATCCTGTTCACTCCTATCCTGGCTGTCTAAATTTATCATTTGCTTATGTAGAAGGTAAATTTGAATTTATATTATTTTAATTAATTTTATGTAGTTCAATTTTATTGAATTATTATATTACTGGCTTAACATCTCTAAATTGAATTTTTAACGATTCTTCTTTCAAAACATAAAGTAAATTAAAAATAATATTAAAAGGATGAAAATAAACATTATTTTTTTGTGGTATTTAATCCCACATAAATTTTAACAATTTTTCGTGCAAGGGAACAGAATAAAAAATCAAACTTTTATTCTGTTCCTTTTCACTAAAAATTGTTGTATAAAATATCAATTTTTTCTTGTTGTTTCAAGAGAGTTAATAATTTTCATTGAGTTCAGAGATTCAATAATTGTCAAAATGTTTATATCTATCTTAATATAACATTCACTCTTTGGGTTTAGGTGAATCATTACTGATGGCATTGAAGGATATTGCCCTCTCAAGTGGGAGTGCTTGTACTTCAGCTTCTCTTGAGCCTTCATATGTTTTGAGAGCTATTGGAACTGATGAAGATTTAGCTCATTCTTCTATAAGGTATTAATAGTCTATTAAATATCATAATAGTTATGTATATGTGTCTGTGTGTGTGTGTGTGTGTGCGTGTGCGTGCGTGCCTGCGTGTGCGTGTGTGTGTGTGCGTGTGTGTGTGTGTGTGTGTGTAAACCACTAGAAGGGATTAGGGTTTTGTCGAATTAAAATATGAATAAATTAATCAATTTAAATTTATTGTTATTAAAATTGTATTAATAAAATTGAACATTAAATACTATTATATACTTGATTTTTTTTTTAAATTATTTGTGAGATTATTCTGTAATAAGTAAATTTTCTATGCTCAGGAAAGAGTGATAATTGTTACATATGCCACTATAAAAAGTTGCTATGGTAGGTTTACAACCTATTTACTTGGTGTCAAGACTTATCTTCACATAAATGTAATTGATGCATTTGTAGTCTAACGTAATAGTTGAATCATTTGTTTTATTATGATCGATTAATCATATGACTTTCTTGAAATTGTTCTTCAGGAACTTGATAAAATATAATACTTAAAAATTAGGAATATTTACTTTTGATATTACCTGTGTTTTGACTTACTTTGTTAATGATTTTTAGAGCTAGTAATGACTAAGTTACTCTTTCAGTCACTATCAATCTACTGGTAGAATATAAATTCTATTCTTCTTGTACAATTTCTTTGGTCAAATTCACTAGAGATTTTTTAGTCCCTTCTAGAACAGTAGCTTAAAGAATTTCACTCAATATAGGGTTTTGTGGAAAATTGTAGGAGTTATGTTGAGTCTGCTAGATGGTACAACAAATGCCACTTGGAAAAATAGTTTTGGGCAGTAAGTAACCCTTACCAAGCATTGGTTTCTTTTTTGTAGTTTACAATTCTACAATTTTTGGTGTTTCTGACTGGTGTCTGAATACTGATCTTTCTACTTTTAAAATACTGTTTATTACGATTTTGTATTCTTTTAAGTCTGACCACATCAGTAACTGCAAAAGGATTCTAGACATTAGATATTTCTAGTTGTTGTTATAGTTGCTAGAAGTAACTGTAGATAATTATTTGGATTGACTTTTGATGATCCTTACAGCTTCCCTATTCTCATATAGCTTTCCTTTATATGGAGTAGGTGATTTTTATTATGATTCTCCAAATTGAATCAAATTATTAATGAGACTTGTGGTCCACTACTAAAATTTGAAGCTTCTTAGCTTACTTTCATTGATGAAGGAATTCTTCTCATCAATTATTCAGGGTAGATTAGAAACCTGTGTAAAGGTACTTTGAAGAAACAGAAATATATGAAATATTGAGTCAATAATGATGAAATTTGTGAACTAGTTGAGTTTAAACTGTAAAGAAATTTATTCATTAATTTTTAATAGATTTTTTTTTTGTTTTATTTATCGTGGATTTGCCATTTATAACATTTTATACAGAATTCATTTCTTATATTTACTAATATTTAGGTTTGGGTTTGGTCGGTTTACCACTGTAGAAGAAGTTGATTACACTGCAGAGAAATGTATACATCACGTGAAGAGGCTTCGAGAAATGAGGTAAATTCTTTTTCATTATTGTAATAGTAATCTAAAATTCACTTCTAAAGTTATGAACTTTTCTTTTTTATTCTTATTCAAATTTGAAATATCTCACTGGTAATTTGTACTCAGTTTATTTTTTAATTATAAGATTTAATTTTCTGCAGCCTGAATAGCTTTGTTTTAATTTTTAAATAATTTATGTTAATGCAGTTAATTACTTTATTAACTATTACTGTAAAAATTAAAAGACATCCCAGCCTACAATGTTGCTTATAATTATTTTTCTCATTCAAAAAATTATGTACACATTTGAGAGTAACTTTAATGTGCTTGCCATAAAAATTGTATGCCTTACTGATAATAATTGTTTTCTTTTTTCACATTTTAAAAATATGTCTTCATACAAGAATGTTTTATAATCTCAGTATGTGGAAAATTGTCACATATATTGAATTAGTCACTATTTATCTTCTTATCAATCTAGTTAACAAGTAATGGATATATTATAATATGTTTGTGATGAACATGCAATATCTGATCAGTGAGAGTCATAAGGCTAAATTAGCATAGTCTATGACTATAGGAACTGGATTGGTTACTTATGAAGACTTTGGATGGCCTATACGGCCTAAATGGCATAAGCTCCTTAGAACTTGACTACCATCTTATAAGCAAAGTAACAAATTAACAGTTATAATATAATCTACTGTCAGTTCCTATTTCCTCCATTCTGCGTTGAATGCCAAGTTTTGTTATTTGTACTTAAAAAAAGCCACTCTATTTTTTTCATTTGTGTGAATGAAAAGTGTTTTATTTTTCAGCCCTCTTTGGGAGATGGTACAAGAAGGAGTAGATCTGAAAACAATTAAATGGTCACAGCATTAAGAAGAACTGAACAAATCACTGTATCTGGGTCAACTTTCTTAGTTCTATGCACATATCTCTACTCCTATTCTTTTTTTCTTTTTATAAAATAAAGCTTTCCAGTCTTAATAGTATCCATTCTGGTATAAATTTTCAGCCTTATACGGCTTTATTTATTATTTGTTTCTTAAATGGTCAAACTATTTTGTTTATACAATTTTTAATTTTGAGTTGTTTATTAAATTAATGTAACACCATATATTAGAAAGTGTAACATTAATTAATTAACAGTTTATTACTGCCATTTTTAAGATACATTCATAGAAGTGCTTTAACTTGTTTATTTTATTGGATTTTTTTGCCTATTTTTAGCATGCTACCAATATTTTGTTTGTCAAATGAGAAAAAGTTTATTTAGCTTTTACCTTTTGATTTTACTGCCAGAGAATCCAGAATAATTGTATATCTTCCAGCCTTTAAAAGACAAAAATCAGTCTGTGCACTGTTTTTTTTTTTTTTTCTTAACACCTTAGCTAACCTCATGTCATTTCACTGCAAATTTTTCATTCAAAAGAATATTTTTCGAAAAGTAATGTAGCATACATCTATAAAATAAAGAAATAAAAAAAAATAGAATTCTTAAAATCTTTAAATTTATTGTTTAAGTGTCATATTAAATTATTTAATGTGTCATATTAAATTATTTAATGATAGTTAATTCTTACATCATATATCATACCATCTGTACCATATACGTTAACTAGTAATAATGATCTGAAATAATATTTATAAGTCTATAGTTTATTGTAATTAATATCCTGATTAATAATAAACATTTTGGCGAGTTCATGTGTGCTCTTAAGTAATAGAAAAAGATCACTTTCTGTACAAAGTTCATCTGTATACATTTACTTTTCCCTAACTTAATTCATAATAATCCTTGTAGAATTCATAATGGAAGAATTATAAAGCTTTCCCACAAATAGAATTGTTCATATATCAAAACGACTGGTTTCAAGTGAAAATCAGGGATATGGTATGAGGATCCCAAATCTGTCAGGCTCTTTCCATGGCTAACTGGTAACTAGGGTAGGATATTTGATATAGGGTAGTCTTTGAATATATACTATAAAGACCAAAAGCAGGTTACTGGTTTATTATTAGTTATAAAGGCATGCTGAGGGCTTATCCTTAAACCAGTTTAGTTTTCTGACTTTGTTTAATTAGTCCACAGTCCTCAAGTCTCATAATGTAAGTTTAGCACACTTAGAATTTTAAACCCTGATTTAAAGACTTTAATTTTAAGGTAGTTATATTTTATTATATTTAGAATTAATAAATTACATTCTCTGGTAGCATAATAGTAGTCATAATTTCTGTTTTTAGTGTTCTGCACTGTTATTTGAAATTTGCAAAAAAAAAAAAAAAAAAAAAAAAAAAAAAAAAAAAAAAAAAAAAAAAAAAAAAAAAAAAAAA
>KZ807566.1:112740-129345 GCA_000696205.2 Oncopeltus fasciatus
TTTATTTAATAAATCTTTATTTATTACATTCTGTTACTTACCATTTTGTAATTTGTTGACGGATACAATAATTAAATTATATATATATATATATATATATATATATACTCACACACATACACACAGTTATGATAAGAGGAAAACATAGCAAATTTTGTTAAAAATTACAACATAATTCAAAATGTATTTGGTCGTAAATCACTTCTATAGTTTAGTTCTGACACCAGCCACTGTATTGCTTTAAAAAAAAATGAACAAAATCAGTTATTTTAAGATCAGCCTTGCTTTTCACAATCTATCTTGTTTTACAACTCAATGAATATTCATATTTTGTATTCCTATTGGTAGTTGTATTGAAATTTGATATTAAGTTGACGTAATTTTTAATCAACTGTAGACTAGTTATGTTACTATCAATGCTAACCTTATTCTCTGGGACTTTTTCTCTCTCATAAATAAACCTACTTAGGCCTTAGTTCTACATATTGTGATATTAAATAGTTTTTTTTATAAACCATCTCTGGTTTATTTTAAGAACCATCTAGATCTTATTTATTATCATTCTTTGTTTGAGTTTGTAAAGTATTATGATAGTTTTTAAATATTGTTTAGATTTAATGTTTTTATTTATTTGTTTTGACCATAGTTATAAAAGAAAAAATATATTTTTAATTCTGTTTTCTACCAATTTTAAACCTTTTTCTCCTGTATACTTTTTTTTCTGGCACCTAAAAGACTGAAGCTGTATTTAGTGAAAAGTGGATTACCAGTGAGCACTGATATGTGCAATTATTACCTCGCGTGACCTCATTCTCCTGAACTTTTTCTGTACCATATTATAAAGAAAAAGAGAAATAATAGTGTGAACAAATTTGTAAAGTTTTTATTTTGTTATTCTATTTAAAATTATGGTATGTAGTGTATGGCTGCTGAAAAGTGGCGGTGCATATATAGTGTAAGATGTCTGAATTTGACTTATTTAATGTGTCTCATTGCTAAAATTAAAAAAAAAAAAAAAAGAGGGTAATTAGCAATATTTCATTTTTTGGCAGCATCACATTCAACATAAACTTTCTCTACCCTAAAAATACTATATCATTAGGTGCCAGGTGAAAGAATTTCTAATTTTTTTCTAACCAGAAACCCTTATTTACAAATCAGTATGTGTGTCTATCTATAGGTGGATGATGGGGGCTAATGGATGAGTTAATTAGTTGTAAATTTGTTTTACAAATGGAGGTTACACATTTACATTGCGGTAAAAACTAATCAAAATTTTGGTTTTACTTCATTATTTTATCTTAAGTCGGTGAGATTGAAATAAATAAAATCAAATATGATTTTATGCCATGAGTTTTTGTCATTTACTTATGATATTTTACGGAATGGCAAAACATATGCTGAAAATTTTTGACCTTAAATTACCCAAGTATATTATACTTCCTAATGTATGTATATCTCATGATAAATATGTCTATCTTGCAATTTAAGAAAAGTTAAGAAAAAACTAAATTATTTATTTTTAACTTTATCTTGTTTTATAAATATTTTTAAAGAACAATATATTTCCTCATGTTTAGTTTCTTTATAAATGAATCTTCCTTTTTATTCTTTTAGAAATAATGTCTAAATAATTTTATTTAAGAAATATGAATCTAAATTAATTTAAGGATGTGACAGTATTAAAATCTGATTAATAATTCCAGAAGAAAAAAAAAGTGAGGCTGTGTCTCAAGATATCTGTATTTAATTCGAAAGTGACCTGTAGAAACAATGTACAACTAGAAAGCAGAAGATTCTTTTTTTTTTAGTACGGAAAATAAATTTATATTATTTTGTTCATCTTAGGTATATTTTTTATTGTGGCTCTTAATAATTATGACATAGGACCAGTTTAGGCTGCATAAATATTGTCTCTGGATAATAAGCATCATTATATTCATAATTCCTAGAAGATTTTTGGTGGTATACCACCTTCAAGTAGGATCCATTGACTCATACCTATCATAAACTTAATCAGACTTGTATTCTCAGCTTCCTTCATTAGTAACAAAGTTACTCACCCAGAAGTTGTGGCACTGGTGTACTAGTGGGAGGTCTAGCATGTATACTCTCCAGAGGAGTATGTTGTTGCTTTTGTTTAGCCTTGAAAATGAAAAAAAGGTGATGGTCTCCTTCCTGGAAGGCTAATATCCATCAATCTACCTACTGATGACAATTCACCTAAGGGAGTTAACTCATACAGAAAATCACAGTCCTGCATGGGGTTAAGGACTGGGCCGATTTTCTCTCTTCTGGAAAAACTGTTTGCATATCTGAATATGTTTAGGAGGGTATTAATCTTTTGAGGTCTAGTCATTCAGCAGTACATATATGAGAGGAATTTAAATCCCTAAAGCCAAAAAAATAAAATTAAGTCAGCAATTAAGCAATTGTCTACATCCTTATATATATATTAAGAACAGGTGGGATTGAGAGTGCAGTGCACACGCATAAAGAAAATATCACAAGGAGCAAAATTTTATACAGCTGATAACTAGTAATTTTGTACAGCTAGTAGCTAGTATCTCTTCACTTCTCACTGACGAAGGGTGAGAGATCCCCTAAAATTTTGCTCCTTGTGATATTTTCTTTTTGTGTGAGCACTGCACTCTCTATCCCACCTCTTCTTGATTGATACATATCGCAGCTGCGAGTGTTTCATTTTCTATGTATACTTATATATATATATATATATATATGTGTGTGTGTATATATTTGTACATACACACACACACTATTGTGCCTCCTAGAACCTAAGTTTGAAATTTAGAGTTCATGTGAACTCTCACTCCTAATTGTTTGATTATGTATAGCAACTGTTAAAATTGTTTTTTTAAATAAACCCATTTTGACTGAGTTTCATTGCACTAACTTCAATAGTTGCTATTCAAAATAAAACAATTATTGTTAATTTACACACATTAATATTTCTATGGACTCTAAATTTCACACAAAATTTGGGGGTTCACCTATAATCAACAGCTCAATTAAAATTATCAAAATGAAATTCAGCATAATACAATTTGAATTACATGTAATTGATTTTATTGTTATTTACTGAGATAAATCCATTTAAATCACATGTATACATAAAACTTTATTTGTCACAGAACACTACTAGGCATAATTATTTTGTTTTATTTTTATTCTTTGGAGGAGGCTAAATATTACATGCAGTATTGAAATAATAATTACCAGGTATGCAAGTTTAAAATGTCGTTTTAATTCCAATAGAATGCTCTTAGCCTATTGAAGGATTTGCTTATCTCTAAACGCTATTTTGTTTGTTAGTCATTTGTTTACAAAAGTCAGTTGTTTTTAAGTCGTTTACGTGGACGTATAATACCTTTCTTTGGTGTTAAAAATGTCTAATTTTAAGCCAAATAAAGAGCATTTGCGGCATGTCATGATTTTCTTATTTAATCAAAAGAAAAAGGCATCTGAATGTCATCGAATTTTTGTTGAGACTTATGGCGATCTTGCTCCAACCGTCAAGACATGTGAACGTTGGTTTCAACGTTTCAAACGTGGTGATTTTGATGTTACTGATCAAAAACGAGAAAATCGACCAAAAAAGTTTGAGGACTTCGAATTGCAATCTTTATTAGACGAAGACAATACCCAAACCCAACAAATGATGGCAGAACAGTTGAATGTCACTAGGCAAGCCATTTCCGATCGCCTGAGAGCTATGGGAAAGATTCAAAAGGTTGGAAAATGGGTTCCAACTGAATTGGACGAACGACAGATGGAAAAATGAAAAACTGTGTGCGAAATGCTGCTTTTACGCCACAAAAGAAAGGGTTTTTTGCATCGAGTTGTAACTGGCGATGAAAAATGGATTTATTTTCAGAATCCCAAACGAAAAAAATCATGGGTAACGCCAGGACAACCATCCACATCGAGTGCAAGACCGGATCGTTTTGGGAAGAAGACAATGCTGTGTGTGTGGTGGGATCAGAAGGGAGTAGTCTACTACGAGCTTCTCAAGCCCGGCGAAACAGTCAATACCGAGCGCTACCGACAACAAATGATCAATTTGAGTCACGCATTGATCGAAAAACGCCCAGAATGGGCTCACAGGCACGCCAAAGTCATTCTTCAGCATGATAACGCTCCTGCACATTCAGCCAGATTGACTAAGGAAACATTTCTTCGCTTGGTTGGGAACTCCTACCCCATCCTCCGTATTCACCTGACCTGGCGCCTTCTGATTATCACCTCTTCTCATCGATGGGACACTCATTGGCGGAGCAACACTTCAACAATTTCGAAAACGTACGAAAATGGCTCGATGAATGGATTTCAAATAAAGATGAAGCATTCTTTTGGAATGGTATCCATATATTGCCCGAGAGATGGACAAAATGTGTAGAAAGCAAGGGCCAGTACTTTGAATAAAATATATTATACTTTTTTTTAAATTACTGTGTATATATTTTAAGAAATAAACGACATTTTAAACTTGCATACCTGGTACATGTTTATTGTGCCAGTAAAATCTCATTCTTGAGAGTGATTAAATTTAAATTTAATACTTGATGAAGTATCAAATTCTAAACAGTTTTCTACTGTTTGTAATTTTCACTTATTCAAAAAGTAACTGTATGTAACACTGAAATTATTATTGAAAATTAGTATCTCTTATTAACAAATCTAGTTGAATGAGAAGAGGTTCTTAACTGTAACATTAAAGATGAACCAATACTCTAATTAAATAAACAATTAAAAATATATTTAGATAGCTGATAATGGTTTTAATATGTAAGCCAAATGTGCTGAACTAAATGCTTTTAATTTAATAAGTAAGGCAACCCATTTGTGAATAATTAAAAGAAACTTGATCCTTGCAAAAGATTTAAAAAAATCTTGTGATCTAAATCTGAAAAAGTCACCATTTCTGGAACTTAAACAATTTATTTATTTTTTATGAGATGTGAAGCAAGTGTTTCTTTTGAGAATGATTGTTAGTAAAACTCTCATTATTAAAAGTCTTATTTTATGAGGATGATTGTTAATAAAACTCTCATTATTAAAAGTCTTATTTTATTTATAAAATTCAACACAAATGCTACAAATTAACAATAACGTTAAAATTTTGAAATGTTTTCATTCCTTTTTTTTTTTGTTTCTAACAAATACTTTTAAATAAGAATGAGAATCCTACATATTGATTATAAGTGACATATATCTAATCTAGATAAAATTGTACTATCCAAGCAATGCAAAACAATTCAGAGCAACTTAAAACCAAAACATTGCACATTATTTTGTGTTTCAAATGGACTACACAAATTCTTAATATTATATCACAATTAACAAGTTATTTATTAGAAGTAAAAAACAATAAGCACCAAGAAAGGAAATTTAAACCAAAAAAACAACACAGAATATAAAACAATTAGAATATGAACATTAATAGATGTAAAACTCAAGAAAGTGAACTGCGCAGAAATGAGAAACCTGAGGGACGTAATTATGTTAAGATTAATTATTAGTTTTACTTTTTAAGTATGTAATATTTTTAGTGATATCAGTTTTCTTTAAAATTGAAAAGAAAAACAGTATTTTCTTTTCTTTATACAGTAATAAAGTAAATCTAATATTTCAAGGGACAGGAGTTTCTTATTAAGAAAAAAAAATTTCAACTCAAACCAAAAATAAAGAGTCATCACATTCACTCTTTAGCATAAGTACTAATAGGTAACCACAACAGAAATTTTATTTAATGTAGACAACTTATGTCAATTGATATTATCTCAAGAGAATTACAGTTATGGGCCACTTATGAGTCTTAACCTTCCTAGAATAGGTAAGGTTAAACCTAAGTGACCTATTTTCAACAACTGTCCTAAAGAACTGATAATAAACATAATCTTTTTTTATATAATAAATATTTAAAAAATATAATAGCAAGTAATTAAGCATTTAGAAAAAGCAAGTAGTGAAAGTAAAACAGTCATTGGTGCATGATTTTAGACATGCTCTAAGTGGTGAATAGGAACCTAATGAATATCCATATTTTGGTAAAAATCTTTTGATCCTTCTTCCTCATGTAAATATGGCGAAAACAATAGTTTAATTAGTATATGGCCCACAATTTTCACTGAATTTCAATATCACTGATCAAAGCTGAGAGGCGATGAAGATATTTTTCGGCAAATTTTTTTTCCCACATTTAATTTTATAAATCTAAAAACTTTAATTTAATTTACAGCACCAAAGTGGTTATAGTACAACAATTTACAAAACTAAAATTAAAAAGCAATTGAGTTAATTTTATAATTCAAGCAAAATTATTTCAGTCCCTATAAAACAAGATCATTCTTAATATTGTAACTTCATACTTATGCACTCTTATTAACTCAATATTTTTGTTCAATTGAGAGATGAAAAAAAAATTGTGATCCATTCTTACAAGTAAAGTTCCTGGATATTTGTAGGAGTCTTGAAAAAAATAAAGAACTCAGAAAATTTTAGTAAGGTCTTTGAAATTTTTAATTACCAAATCAACAAGCGAAGACTGTTGATTGGAATGTATTTTTCTTGTAGGAAGGAAATATAACTCACTATTTACCATCCAATAATAGAAAATTGAAAAATGCTATAAATAAACATTTGTAAAAATGAAAGATTTTTCTGCATTTCTTTTCCAATAAAAAAAAAATTGAGTAGTGAAAAAAAAAATCTTTTCTTTCAACTTTGATATATATTATAAAATATGTATGATATGAGCATCAAATAAAATTTATTTGGCCGAATTTAACTAAAAACCCTTGAAAGGATCAGTATCAAGTTTTGTGTCTCACCTCTTCTATATAAAACCAACACTAACATTTCCCACAATGAGAGAGTATTATAAACAATTATTGTTATTTATAGTATTATAAACAAAGTTTTCAAGAGTAAAAGGTAGATCTTATCAATAACAAATTGCTCTATTGATACCGATAATTTAAATAAATTACATTGTTTCTATGCCCTTTCACTGTAACTCCAACATTAATAATGAAAATAGAGGTCAATTAGAATCTTGGCAATTATGCATACAGATGTGAAAACAAACCTCTTTTCAAAAGGTAGTACACAAACCTCAAAACTTACAACAAAAAAAAATTAATTCTATAATAATATAATTATGTTAAGCTGAAAACAAAAAAATCATTCAATACTGAAATAATAAAAATCCTACTGAGGACCAACTGCCTAGACAGAAGTGGGGAGAAAGCAGCCTAAGACAGAGTGAGACATGGTTAAAGAGTTAAATAAATAAAGGAAATTAGTACTCCATTATACAGACATAGGAGTAAAAAATAGGGGAAAATTTTTTGGAGCATTTTATTTAAAAAAAAAAAAAGTTTTGTTAAGCAGCTTCTCCCTCCCAATCCAACACTCATTCGGAAGAGTGAATTCATATTCCTATACATTTTCCACTATTATCTAACCATTATTTAATATGTACAGATCTATGCATTAATACTTGCAAAATAAAACTAATGAGGCCTTTAGCTCAGTTGATTATTTAACATTTTGTTCTAAACTCTATTTAACTGAAAAATTTAAAAACAAGATGAAATGTAAATAATTGAAATTTGATTAGAACCAAATTGTATATGAATTAGTTTGAAAAATTAATTCAATTATACATAAGTAAAAAATGGCATTTGTAAAATTGAAATTGAGAGTACATTATATTTTTTAAAAATATGTAGGTTAATGATTTTAATCTGTTATAATGGATACACAGATTAATTTAAACATTTTATTTCACCTGTTCATACTTTGAATGGTAGAAAATTTTGTTTCAGTGCTATAAGCCATTATGAACATATATTATTAATTTAGACAATTTTAACATCTTTCTTTATAATTTTAAGATCTTTACTCTTGTTAACAATTTGAAAAATAATTGAAGATATTTTAACACAAAATTGGAATATAGTAACTATAGAATAGCTACTATAGAAATTAATTTTTGACAGTTTTAACCAAGTGGAAATTCAATAGCAACTATGAAAGAATACAGTTCATAATTTTTTTAAAAATCTCTTCATCGAATAAAACAGATTTTTATCTTATTGATTCTGAGATTATCATTAATCCAGTAAATTGCTAAAAACAAATATGAATAATAATGAGGAAGAGGTTCCTCATTATTATTACAAAGAGCAGAGCCTATTCCAGTCCCTTGATCACAGTGACCCTATCAATCTTTTCGATGCCCCAGTCAGATCCTCTTCTGCAAAATCACATTTCTCATCACAGTAAATATTTTTTTAAATGTAGCCATTGAATTAATATAAAATTCAATAACTGGTCCAAAGTAACAAACAGTCTTCTGTTTCAAGGAAAATATTCATTCTTTTATATAAGAACAAAGTCAGTCACCCATCTTTCCTTAGCATACTGAAGATAGCAAAACACAGCAAAACATTTTTTATGAGTCTTTAAGCACGATAAAGCTCACAGATAAACAGAGAAGTCTGTTCTTTAGTCTAAAGGGTCCCTTAAAAATTAGGAATGGCTATTTCCCATTGTACTGATAATAATAAAATTTTTAAAAAATTCACTGGCATTTACCAGGACAAGATAATATATCTCAAACATTTTATACAAAGAAAAATTAAAAAGGCAGGCTAATCAAACACTCATATTAAAAGCCAAGTAAAAATTCATGTGATATCAATTACTTTGTACCCCATCATATTAATCCTCTTCATTTAGTAAGTCTGCAAGAATATATTAATTATTTTTAACAAGGAACACAGAAGATAGTAGTTGAAAACATTGACATGAAAAAAGTAGTAAGAATGCTATGCTGTCATATAGATGCACATATTGGATAACAGTTTTAGCCTCAGATACATAAGGTTTATCCTATATTGCATATATATATATATATANTATATATATATATGTAAAAGGTTTGGGTATACATACACACAATTTTGAGCAGCCCTTGTTTTTTTTATATTTCATTCGCAGAAATTTTAAACAATTCTAAATATTTTGAAATTGTGTTAAATAACAGCTTAATTTCCTTGGGACAATCATTAAAAATTACTATAACATAATAATGTTATAGTAATTTTTAAAAATTGTAATTTTGATCACTTCTTGTGATCCTCCTATGGAGCACATTATGTCTGGGCATTTCTGTTTTAAGCAAATATTTATGTCAAAAGGAATTATTACATATATTTTTTTTAAAACACTTAATTTAATAAACACATTCAATATCACAGGGTATAAAGTGACCTTAATCAATCCTATTGCCACTTATTCGGGATTATGTAATTAGTGTACATATAAATCGTCAATGGACATGGAAATGCATAATTCATAACTGTAGTTAAATTTATTTAAAATAATAAAACTAGGTCATAAAAACTTCATATGAAGTAATTGGTGTCATATCCTAAATAAAATTATGATACAAACTGTAAAATTTTAAGGAATCATTAAGAAAAATATATACAAATATAACTAGTTTACATCATAGGATAATTATATGGTTCAATAATTCTATCTAGCTCCATAGAAGTACAGGTACAAAGACTATATAAATAGCCTATAAAAATGTTATGTATTATTTTAAAGTAAGAAACATATGTTGTATTACTTATTGAAACATATAAACAACCTCTGAGCTTATATGACCAAAATATTAGGAAGAGGTTGCTCATAATCACAAATAAAACTATGTATGATATTATTTGCTCAAAAGCAACACTCAACACAGACATGTAGGATCAGTTGCGTCATCCGGTGGTGTAACTTTAAATGAGGCTTCATCTAAAGCCTGAAGCTCCATCCGCGATCGGTTTGATGAAATAAGGTGTTGAGCAATATCACTAAACATTTCTTCCACTCCTTCTCCAGTCTTGCATGAAGTCTTGTAAGTCACACTAATCAAATTATGGCACTGTTCACTATAAAAACAAATATGAAAAAAAAGGCCTATAAGAAATAAAAAAAACCAAGGGTGGGAAAAAATTACCACTATAAAATTGTTATTTAATATGTGTATTACTTGGTCACCATGGATGATTACAAAGTGAAATGAAACAATGAAAAAAATTTATGAATTATATCAATGTAAAAAATACAAGAGTAGCTTATTTGCCATCAACAATGGGAGAAGCTTTAGGCTAAGGCAAATAAAAACTTGAAGATGACATTTGTGTTGAAAGCAAAGCAAAACACATATTTTTGGGCTCAATTAAATAGTTTTCAAGTATTCTTTCTTAGAAATGAATTAATTATAATAGTTTTCTCATTAATTCATATTTTCTCCAACCTATAAGCAGGGTATAACTAACTTTCTAAAAACACAAGCTAGCCTATCAAATATCCCTCTTCATATGAGACCTACCCATAAATATTTCTAACTGAAAACTTAGTTCATTTTTTAAAAAAAACTTAGATACACAAATATGTTTTAATTTAAAATTCATTGACTGAATCTTAACCATTTTCTTTAATAACAGTCAACTGACATCCTTAATAAACGTCATTGTTTAATATTATATTATTTCACATATAGTTTTAACTTATAGTTATTGCTGTTTCTAAATAACAATTGTTGGACTAAATGATAATGAAGCAGCATTCCTATACTATTATTGTAAGGTCTTCAGATGAAGGATTTGATTAAGATTGTCATTTGGCTGGTTTTGTGGCATTTTACCTTTGCTTTGTCAACCAAGTATATCCACATTATTGTGGCCAACAAGTTAAGATATAAACTCCACTGTGAATGTTTGATTATTCAAGAGAAAAGCTGTTTTACAAAGGTAAACAAAATCTCTCCTCAATAAGAAAATAAATTAGTTAGAAATTCTTGGAGCAAGTAAATTATTTTACCAATATGAATATTAACAGTCTGGCTATATAATAATTATTATAGAAAAGCTTCAAGAAGATGGAAATAAGTTGACAATTTTGTAAACATCTATGTTAAGAAATATGCATAATAATCTAAGAAACACAAATCATCATTATATTATGGTAAAGTAATCCAACATTACATTATCAATTTGAATCACACAGGGAGACAGAAAAAAAACCTCTCTTGTACAGCCAGGAACGAACCCAGGTCTCCCACAATCCGGGTGTGTGTGCTACCATTACGTCACCAAGGGAGATGAGAATAACTTCTGATCCCTGCACCTCACCACATTGGTGATTATCATCTCTCTCGGTGATTAATGGTAATGCACCGACCCGGAAAGTAGGAGGCCAGGATTCGATTTCCGGCTGAGGTAGAGTAAAAACTATCTCAGCCGGGAATTAAATTACTCTAAATTAAAAAATGTCCAGTATTTTTTTAATTAAATAATTTCTTTATTTTTAAAATAGTCTACTATATATTTATAATAAATAAATAAAATAAATTTATAATATCTGTTACACATCAAATACTCTACCTCAAAAATTATGAATTGCTAAATTTGTTTTTGAGATGAATCGATACCTTAAGCAAATTAAAAATAATTGCATGTTTTTACAAGAGTATTTCTCCAAGCAGCTGGGTGAGTTTAAAAGGGGTTTTAGATCGAGTAAAGGAAAGAGTAGTTTTAAGAAACATCATATTGAATACTTCCAATATCATTGCTAGAGTTATAGTGCGTATTGTATTTCAACCCTGATGAAGATTTACAAGTTGAAATATTGGCAACAATAACATAATTAGCCTATAATTTATTTTATTTTTCTGATCCTGGCTGAAACCCTGACTAATTTCTCCAGCATAATACTCGATAGCCAACCAACTTCCTAATAAATTATTAAAATCGGCATCCCTCATAAATAAATACTAGATAATTTTTTTTTTTTAATCTTTGGACATAAGCAAGGAATTAAGAGAGATTCAAGATCGGTTCTGTAGCCCAAGGAAGAAGACCTTCAATTTGCCTTAGTTCTCGCAATATCTTATTAGTAAAAATATGTACAGAAAAATAAATTGTAGGAAATGAAATTTAGAAACAAGAAATAAGACTATTTTTCTAATGAAATATTTGCCTAAAACCGAATGATGGAAGAAAAATGTATGTGCTATTGACTCATCACTAAATCTGTAATGACTCAATAAGTTAAATAGCTCAATTTACTTAAAACGAATTATATAACATCACACTGCTATTTAGTCATTTAATATAAGCTCAAAACTAATGGCCTTATCTCCATGCATACAATAAAACAGTGAATAAAATGTAAAATAGGACTAACATTAACTAAACAAAATATAACAAAGTATTAGCATACCAAAAGTTATCCATGTCTGCATCAGTTACTTGGGGAACTTGTCCTACGAGATCAAGCTTGTTTCCACAGAGAAATATTTTTGCATTCTCAGCATAAGTTACTACATCCAGTAGATGCTGTGACAGAACATGAAATGAGGCAGGATTGTCAAGAGAAAATACAAGAATAGCTGCCTCAGCAAATTTATAATAACTAGAAGTAATAGAAGCAACCCTTTCCATACCTCCAGTATCCCACAACTGAAGCTAAAAAAAAATTCAAACACCACCAGAATTAATCAACTATGTTTGATGTAAATTATATTCTAGATCTTTAAAAAAAAAATACTTACTTTTATATTTTTCCCACAAGTGCTGTATTCTTTATTAAAATGGTCCAAGCCTAAAGTAGACTTTCTGTTGTTTGAAGCTATGAAAGTATTAAAGGCATATCTCCTGAACAAGGAACTTTTTCCTACACCAAATTCTCCACACAATATCACTTTCTGCTCAGGAATTTTGAATGTAGCCATTGGAAAATACCAAGAATATTTCTCTAGTTTGTCTCAAGTAACGCTCATGGTATTCTCAATGTTTCTAATAAAAACGTAAAATCATGGGGAAAACATAATATTATGAATAGGTGCCGCCTACTACAGCTCTCTATTGACATTTTCAAACAGATGTTTACTTTCTATTTTATCACTAGACTGCAGCACAAGCATTCCAAAGAGGTTTAATATTTATAAAACTTAACAATTATTAATATCACTCATGATTAGTATGAAAGAGAATTATGTATTATGAGTAATGGTATATATTTCAATTCGATATACTTTATCAATTTTTATATGATTTATAATTAATTTTATTCATTTATTTAAACTTACTTTGATAGAAATCTCGAATTTTGTCCATCCCGAAGATTGTCAAATAACCTTAGGCCTTGACGCAACTGTTTTGATTTTCCCAAGAATTCATTTGAGAGAGTATAAATTTCCATAGTTAGGAGCCCATCCTCGTTTGAATCAATGGGAAGGGTTAAAAGGATAAAGTAGAAGGACAGAGTCTGTGCAAACGGGATAGTGTAGTGTAGCAGTTGACTGTAGAAAAGGGAATAACTGGAGAAAATGAGAGATTGGACAAAAGGGATATAAAGTTGTTAATTCAGAAATTAGTAACAGAATATAGATCTTTTGAGATTATTCTGAGGAAAAGGATTGGAGTAGGTTTGATTGTTATTAGTAAGTATACTTTTTTTTTAATAATTAGTTTATTTCTGTATTTAATTATTATTGACCCGTCACCCATAACAATAAGCGCTTTTTTGTAACAGAGCGAAATGGGACGAATAGGAGTGTGGATTATCTAAAATGTGAAGCCTGAGTACAAACAATTTTAACGCTTTGTCGGGCCGAATATTTAGTCTAGATTAAAGTAACTTATCGTAAATTACTTCATTAATAATAAATATGATCAAGTCAGGGCCCGAAAGAAGCTTACTTAATGCGCCGAGGAAAGGAATCTATCGAAATAAAAACTAGTAGAGGAGCAGAAAGTCTTTGCTCTATAGATCAAAATAGTCGCCAAAATAGCTAGAGGACAGGAAAGCAAGGATAACTTCACAAGGGAATGGAACTGATTGATCTTGACGCCAATCGTTAGTTTTATTACCCCCCTCCCCCCACACACGCACGCGCGCGCACACACACACACACACACACACACACACACACACACACACACACACACACACACACACACACACACACACAACTTATATCAAGCTATTATTTCCCTATCGAAGAATAAGTTCAGTTAAGATCCTACCTTCCTCTGTACCAATGACATAGTCAAAGCGGGAGAGATCCCTGTTTTTCAGAAAATAGAAGTTTTCAATAATAAAGATTCGCCTTCCTCAGTTCAGTGGAGAGGTGAAATTCTTACTGAAATTCTGGCTGAAATTCCAGTAAATCTTTAACTCATTGGAGCCGAAATAATACATATTATGTTTTCTCTGTCCACTGAATTCCATCTTCATCCCCAATGAAGCTCTCACTGCTGTCAATCAGTTTAATATCATCGGCCTTAAATATAAGCTTGCCTGGGAAGCTCTCATAAACATCTACAACACTAAGTCTTGCTGTGTTACATGCTTAAACGAAATTCTTAACTTTAAGATGCCTTCGCAGCCAAGCCTCTCGGGGTTTCAATGTTCCATAATGATTTTGATTGAATGTTCAGACTCCAACTCTGCTTTTTGAGCTCTAAAGTAAAGTGAGTTCGAGAGGGGGAGGGGGAGGGGGAACATGTCTTTCTTAGTCCTTTGTACTGTGGATACTCGGACCTGTCATAAATTTCAGATCCCTTATTTTGACGCTAACTTCCCCATTGCGAGCTCCATTATACTAAATAATCGAAAGGTTTATTATACTATATAATAAGTGTCAAGTATTTGAAAATAACATGCGATGATAACAGCTAGTGATAGAAATCTGTTCTCGAAAGCAGTTCCCTCAGAAGAATAGTTCTACAGCTCCACGACCCTACCTTTTCGAGTCAGATGTAAAAAATTCTCCACATTTCAGTTCTGAGACTAATACTAATTACTTCAAGCGGTAATCTTCACAACCAATGATTACAATACATTTCACTTAAAATAAACCAAAACTCAGATCAACCATACAGTTTAATTTTTACCTAGTTTCTTTTAAACCAGCTCATTTACAAAAAAATGTTTCATGCTTTAAGTTAGGCCACAGTCTGAACAAAACCTTTCCTCGAGAGGCGGTGGAAGGGGCCCAAGTCCAACGAATGGAAGTAAGTGTACAGGCTAACACCAATGGTCCACTGATCTTTTCCACAGGTACCATGTTTCTCCCCCCAAATAACAATAATAATACCTTCCACGATCGCTTGATATTTAAGCTTCTTCGTCCCGAATGTGAGTCCTTACCTCACAGAGTGGGTGGCTAGTATAAAGATTGTAATATCGAAGTAAAATTTCACTCTTGTCTATGCCAATCTTTAAAGAAACAGAGAAAATGTGCTTTATTTCAGAAGAATGTTAAGTTATGTAGTAAATAGTTGAGACTATTCCAGATAAGGGCTCTTTTGGTCTCATAATTTGATTCAATTGGAGGTCCCCAAGTAAATGTTTCAAAAGCTCACATAAGCTTTTGGCATTCTACAATAGCAGCTATAATGAGATGGTTTTATTTTATTTATTCATTTTTTTGGGAGAGACAGAGAGACTCATATGTACAAATTTCGTGCTTAAACTCCCTGAAAATAGAGAACTAAAATATATTTGTTAGAAGAGAATTTGTTGGGGTTCGGTCAAGGTTGTTACAATATTGACGGAACCCCAACAAATCCTCTTCTAATAATCTCCACCGTAAATAACTCTCCATTTGAACTAAAATATGATTGTTATTACAATGTTTCTTCGTACAAGAAGACTAAAAAATTAAGCTTAAACAAGAGTTTATACCATATTACACGGTTTAGTTTGACAAAAAAGGAGATTAAGGAAGGGTTAGGTAATCCCTAATATAGGCTGTCCGCTATTACCTTCCCGTGGGAATGAAGTCATGTTAGCGATCTTTTAGAGCTCTTTACATCGCTAATGATTAAAGAGAGAGCTAGATAACCAATTATGACCAGTCATAATAACCAATTTAACCAATGTTGACGTCACAAAGCGAATAATAGCGGAGCGGAGAGCCTCTATTAGGAATCATCCGGAAATGTTTAATTAATTTAAACCAGATTTAAGACTTTTAAGTAAAATTTTATTTATTTATTTTTACAGCCTTTTGAGTTTTTCTACTACAGGTTCTAACGATGATAAACATTAGAATCATCAACTACTTGTTAGGTTCTGAAAATAGTTTCCATAATGAAATAATTTTATTTCACTTTAACAAATATATTATTTACACAATTTTTCATTTATAATTTATGTAAAAGTCTGAAGAGTAATACATATTTATATAAATTTTAAATAATTGAACTTCATCACCCATGACTTAAAACTCATGGTAATTAAAACAGATTTATGCTTAAACACTATAGACTTTTACATTTTTTAAAACATTTTATGTTACAAGACAGAAGATTAAAATACAAATGCTTGTTTAAGCCATTGTTTTATTTTCTTTCCTTCTAAAAGTTTTATATTTCTCTGACATGTATTCAAGAACCTAAGAATTTGAATGAAACCTATCAGTTTTACTTAATCAAATGCAGCCAGTAATGACTTAATAATAACCATAAGGCATCTCTAAGAGTTTTTTAAAAATTTATTTATTATTAT
>KZ807566.1:144449-164834 GCA_000696205.2 Oncopeltus fasciatus
TTTTTTTTTTTTTTTTTTTTGCAGTGTGGCCTTGTAGATTGAGAAGAGGATAGGGCCAAGTACCGACCTTGTGGAACACTACTATAGGTGGTTGCTTTCGGGAGTGAGACAGTGTTCTCGACTCTTACCAAGAAGTTCCTTCCAGTTAAGTAGTCCCTGATGGTTTTGAATAGTACGAAAGGGAAGGCGAACTCTATTAGACAGCTGATGAGGAATCGGTGAGAAACTGAGTCCAATGCCTGTGTACAGTCAAGGGATATGAATGCCGTGGCTCTATTCTTGTTTAACTGTTCGGCTGAGACTGGAGTTTGGTCAGATGGTGTTCACAGGACAGGCAGGAATCAGTCTGTTCAGGGGGGACAATGTTTCTCCTATTGCAGTGATCAAGAACAAGACCCAACAGTAGTTTTCACAAATATTGGATACGTGGTTCAGTAGACTGATCATTTGGTGGGGTGATTTCCGCACAGTTATTGCAGTTAGGGGAGATTACTTGGTGCAGTAAAGCTTGGTACCTTGCCACAGATACAGTTAGAGGACCCCAGCCAAAGAGAATAATTATTACCGCTGAACAATTACGGAAGCCATAGAAATAATAATAAATCCAAAAGTTTTCCATCCCAATTATATCATCACTTTTATAAATAGACATACATTTTGTATCCATATTCATAAACTGTTTACTATCCAATAGAAGTGCTGAATTCTTAAACAAGTAGTCAACATTTGACTCGTGAGTGGACTTACCTTCCGAGCACGGAGAGTTTCTGCGGTTGGTCGTTGCGCGTGGGCGGAAGGCTAAGAGAGGCCCTCGTTGGCTCCCCCAGTTTGGGCTCGGAGGAGAAAGCCACCCCTCGCCTGGAGTCCTCAGTAGGCCAGCTGGCTCGGGGTATGACGGGCGGGAGGACAGACAACAGAAGTAGAGGGATACCGCCTGAGACTGAAGGGGACTTGCCGCGACCTCCGGGCTCTTCCAGCTCGCCCTGTAACAAACCATAGCACTGCACACAAAGAGAAAGAATAATTTTATAAATATAATTCATATAAGTACAAAAAGTAATTTTTTTTTTTTTTACACTTTAAAAATGAGAAACTGAAGGATAGAGAGTACAAACAAATTATGTTGTAAGATGAGAATATTGGCCCAACTAGCGTTTATGAAGAGATGCAAAACCATAAAATTCTGTGTTAATGCAAGAAGTTGTATATTAGCCTTTATAAATATTTTATTTTGTTGTGGTATTTTATCCCACGTAAATTTTAAACAATTAATGAGAGGGAATAGAATAAAAAATCTATCTGTCCCAGCCAGGAAACGAACCTGGATCTCCTGCTATCCGGGCCGGTGCATTTACCAGTTATGCTACCAGGACGCGCTAGTTATCTCATTCAATTCCCTGTACACTAGTGAGAGCCTAACCCCCGAGAAAGGCGAGAGCTTCGTCTTGTACTCGAAGGAGCAGACATTGTAAAACTATTTGTCGACTCTCGTCATTTACTTTATTTAATTTTTTCTTTATAAATATTTTATTTTGTTGTGGTATTTTATCCCACGTAAATTTTAAACAATTACTGAGAGGGAATAGAATAAAAAAATCTATCTGTTCCTGGCTGGGCCAGATAGATTTTTTATTCTATTCCCCCCCATTAATTGTTGTATATTAGAGATGCAACTTTACTGTAGAGAGGATAAATGTTATCGGAACCACCTCTATTGCCAAAGAAAAAGATGGATTTGAAGAAGTTGCTGCTCAGATCTAAGGGTAAAAGGGTCACTTTCGACAGGTTCCTCACCCCCTTCCAAAAGCAAGGACTGGAAACCTAATAGCCGCATTACCTTCTACTCTGAAACTGCAAATTGGGGCGCCAGGCTAGCTCAGGGGATCCGTACGGGTCTCACAATCCTGACGCCGCGGGTTCAAATCCCGCCAAGGTCAATCTTTTATTTATAATATAGAAGCTTGTCCTAAGCCATGGGTGTTTAGAATGGGGTGGCAACCTGTAGATAGCCTCTCCCTCCAATGACCCTAAGTGTTTGCAAGGGAGGCTAACATAGCAAAAAAAAAAAAAAAAAATACAACTGCAAATTAAGGGAAAAAAAATTCTGGCCCTCCGATGGAGACCACCCATGAGGGCAAAGTTGAGACTTTTGGACCCCGGCCATTCGAGGGATTTTAGTGAGGCATTAGGTGTGCTGCAGAGAGAGTGTTGCACTTATCTCGCACTACAAGAGGTGTGAAAACATTCGATACCGTCCGGGCTGACTTGGGCTTACTGAGTCACAAACGAAAGTTGGATGTAAAACATACCGAAAGCCTAGCGTTAGCGACAGCACGGGGTCTTTTTGAGGACCTCTTCACGGATTGGTACAGACTGCACAAGCGATCACCTCGCCCTCTTGGAAATTTTATTTACTCGTAAATAGACTTGTCCTGCTTCTCTTTAACCTGCGGCACTGTCGACGGGGAGCGTGGTGAGAGGGAGATTTTGGGTTTTTCCGGGGGGCTCACTCTCTGCACCCACATATCTCCTGGCTCACAGAGCCCCTGATTTCGTTCCCCAGAAAGTGATTACAGCCACTCTATCTCATTGAGCAAGGTGACTTCCAACCCTGTATTCTTTCGAAAGGTGAACATATCGGTGACGACAATTAAACCGCCACCTATAATAGTAAGTATGCCAGCTAATATCCCAGGACATCATATCATTATTGTTTTTGTTCTTTTTTTTTTTGGTTTTGTTGTTTTCAAAATCAACGCCGGTCCTCGAGAAATCAGGTTCTTTATGAGGGGGTGTAGTATGGACCCTAGCTACAATCTATCTGGGTGTTTTCCTCGACTTCTGTGGATGGCTTACTTCCAGAATGACATCGAGAGATTGACGAGCGTACCGCGGAGTTTTTTTTTTTTACATTTTCTCAACGTAGAGGGGTGTAGATCCGGATTGAGGGCTTTTGGAGGAGAGACTCCATAAGACATGCCATCTTCCAATGTTGGCTAGAACACATATAATGCATAAATGCAGTTCATATTCTCCTTCCGAAGAGAGTTTGAGGGGGGGGGGGGAGAAGGGGGGAGGAGATGTATTCTGATTTTGGACTTGCACAGTCATCTCTCTCTCTCTCTCTCTCTTGATAACTACATTTTTATACGTAATGTAGTTCAGAGAGAGTCAACTCAGGATATTCATGTGCCTGGATATTCATCGTGTATTTTTTAAATACCTTTTATCCACTTAGGGTCAAGTAGGAGAGGTTATTTTACAGTTAACAACCCTATTATAAGCACCCATAGCTGATATAGACATAGCTGATAAAAGCTTAACCAGTGCGGGACGACCTGCAGTACCAGGATTGGATGTTTCTGTGTGTTCCTATACAATTTTAGGGACTTCTTGAATTCTTTTAAAGGATTATTGCTATTCTTGTTTCAAACTGTTGTTTTAATTGTTGTTTAAATAGTTGGGTATTGATTTTGAATTTGTAATTAGTTCTTTCTATTTAGCGATAACTATTATAGGAAAACTTTTCCTATTTACTGAGACAACAATTAGAACTAGAACTTTGGACGTTTGAGTTTCACAAAACAACCTTTTAGTTGTTTATAGTGTTTTGAACTTATTTTATTTTGTAATATGTAGCAATTAAAGAAAAGATAATTAACTTTTAGCCTCAACAATGATTAAATTATATAAAAAATATTTAGTAAAATGTGTAGGTGTATTGATGACACCGGGAAATACATTTTTTGTTGAGTTAGATCCGACACTGTAGTAACCGCCCCATCGATTGACAGGTTATTGATTGATCAATCACGTGACTGAATAGCAAGCAAACTAGTTCGTGTACGTATTGGCTCCTAAAAAAATGTTAGTTTTCAGTGAGATATAAGAAGCTACAATTTGCAGCAACATTTCCTCGATCAAGAGTAAGGCCCAGAGATCATATTGCAAGATCACATTCCAACAACGGCTCAATGAGTACTGTCAGTTTCACTATTTTAAATAATCAGCTGGCATAGCCTTCCTAGTGGGTTAACTTACTCACCAAGGAGGTAGGAACTTTAAGTGATACTTTTGCCATGGCTAGGAGATACTATAACCTATGAAGTCAACAGTTGAGATCTTGATGTCCTAAACAAAAGTCATTCCTTTATTTATTATCATTATTTATTAATTATGTTCTTATCATTTTAAAATAAAGCAGTTCATTTATTTGTGAACAGGTTTATTGGGTCCCTTCTATCCATCTATCAAGTATCCTATAACTTCATGTGCCCTTTCCTGGAGTACAGTTTGGTATATAATTTTCTGAAAACTCCTTATTTTAGAGTTTTTGTAAGAAGTTTTCCTTTTTTAAGAAATTTAGTTCAACATTTGTTTGAGTATATTTCAGTTATGTTCAGATGTTGGTTGTTTCATAACTCGGTTTTCACGAAAAGAAAAATTTTGTTTGTAATTTTCTGAAAGCTGTTCATTGTTGTTTCTCATAGTCTGTAGCAATTTTTCTTTCAGCCAGTATGTTTTTAATTTTTAAGAAACTAACTTTGACAATATAAATACCCCCTTGGAAAATCTTAAACATTCTGTCAATCAAAGTTCCCAAAGAGATAATGCAATTTCTCCCCCGCGCGAGGAGGAGCACCAAGAAGTGGGGGCGGATTGTAAAAAGTTTAAAATATCAGATGCAGAAACTTCTTATGGAATTAATTCCTCCCTCAGTGGTGGGGAGAAGGAGTCGGCTGGAAATTACCTGACACCCCTCGAGCCTTTGGGTACCTCGGAAATTACCTTTGGTCGAACTTTTATAATACCATCTTAACATAACTGGCATAATGCTATTAGCTTTTATCTTCCCCTCTAGAGGGCTTTGTAAATTATCCCCGAGAAATATATAAAGGTATTTTTTTTCGCCTTTTTTCTATATTGTGTGGAAATATTAGTTCTAGAATGATATACTTAACAAAATAAATTAAATACTAAAAAAAAAAAATCTCTCGCTATAGACTTTAAAAGCCTTAAAGGGAAACACACGTTCAAGATGTGTATATTTGTATATGTATTTTGTCATATACAAATGCAGTGAAAGAGAAAAAAAAAATAAAAAAAACTTTTTGTTGTCCGTATATTATGCTGTTTGACGTTCGTAAATTTAAGTCCATCACTAAAGACGTGCGTAATCTAAGAAGATTTCTATGTTTTATTATAGATGAATGTAAATATGAAAAGCGAAAACATTTATCTAACAAGTTGGAGAGGAAAATAAGTGTAAAAGGTACAGGAGCTTGCCCATCACTCGATATTACATTCTTAAATATTTTACATAAATAAATTTTTTGTAATAATTTATAAAATAAAATTCATACTTTACATATATTATATTTTGTACTTTTTTCAAGTCTCTAATAGTAAAAAAATTATTGATGATATTTGAATTTGGTTCCCATCTAAGCCACTGTCCCTTTGTACCGACTTCAGTAATTGACGAACTCGTCCAACGGGTTACAAAAATAGCATGAAAGACCGAATTTGTCTAATTTATTTTAAAAATTTCGAACTTTAAAGAAAATAAATATATTTATCATAATTTACCATGTCTTTACCTTTGCCATGGTAAGATCGGTGATGATTAGTGTTAGTAGATTTTTTAAAAATTCACACCAAATGATCAATTTGAATAATTTTTTTTTCTAAGGGGTATCTCAAAATGAAGAAATCAAATTCGGTATTTGAACTTGAGTTTGATGATTTCATAAGATCTGAAATCGATCGAGAGGCGAGGTGGGTTTTTAGAAGAATAAAAAATTTACATATGCTTTTATATTCATATCATAAATAAAAAATTATAATATTGATAAATTCAATAATATTAGAATTAAGAAGAAGTTAACAGAATACAATACTTTAGGAAATGAGATTTTTTATATATTATTTACAATAAAATTTTAAATAAGAATCAAGGGAGCTCAATTATAAAATTAGGTCTTCATATAAATCCCCGCTTCTCTGGGATTTATTTCAGTGAGTTAATTTGTCGAAACTTACTCTTATTATGTAATTACAATTATCAAATATTCTAATTTAAAATGAAAAAAATTTTTCACGGCTTTAAAACTTTTTCCAGGTATCTCAGACCTGAGGAAGCCGTCTATGACATAGAAAAAATAGAAAATACCATAAGTGAAAGAATTGGCATTTCTTATCCAAGTATCCTTCTTTTAGGATTAGACTGCTGTTGGAATGCTTTAATTGTCTCTAGTGAATCACTGAACTAACGTCTTACACCTACACGACCCTTCCAGAGTCTTGGAGTGCTGTTACTCACCCTGAGGGCGGCCACGGAAGATCTGGAACTGGAGGACGACACCTCTACGAGTTGCCTCTCAAGTTTGCTGATCTCGTTATCCAAGAGGTGGAGCTCCCTTCGGTAAACCTTGTTCTGAACCTCCACTCTGAAGTAGAGCTCGCGCCTGTCGTCCGCCAAGAACCTGTCAGACACAACTTGTGGTGAGTTAAATCTTTCAGCGAACCTAAGAACAATGGATTATGCGCTGAACGCACTCTTTAGTCAAAATGGAAAAAGTACCTCAGGCGTAACATAACCTAAGAATATTGCCTATGTTTCCTTAAGAATGGAAGAAGAGATATAAAAGTAAGAATTAAATCTAATATGCCGGAGAGCGTAATGAGATTATATATATATATATATANTATTTAAAAAAAAAAAATTTTTACATTCCTGATATTTTAAAAATTCGATGTCAGATTAACGCTTCATTTATTCATTCAAGGTTTTACAAATCCCAATATATATATGAAAAATCAGTATTTATTTTTTGCTTATAAAACATATTGTAATTCAAAGGTTTAATAATATGCATATATAAAAAAAAAACAAGAAAACAATAAAAAGTAAATAAAATGTAACTTTGCAGGGAGAAGGGGTCCATTGATCCCACTCCCAGTAAATTTAGGCGTAAGGCTTAAGAGGGTGCGAGGCCATGTTCGTCTTAGTCGTCAGGGAGGGTTTTGGGGATTGGAGTCGGACGACAGGGATTAGGCAAATAGATTAGAGTGAAATGGAAGCTTGATGTGATAGACAAGTGGGTGGAAAGAAGATCTTGGACGAAAGGAATATTAAAGTGGTGATGAAGGGTAGAGTTTGGTACATAAAATGGAGCTTTAGCAATTATTCTGTCCATTTTGGACTGAAAGAATTGTATTCGCCGGATATTGGAAGGCTTAGCAACACTCTAAAGGTCTGCACCCTAGGTTCAGAGTATGTCCTGATCGGTCATTGTAGTGCCTTGTATTGTGTCAGTTTATTCTCTGTTGTGAGCTGTGAACAATAAGCTTTTATTATTAGATGATTTTAGTTAGGGTTCAATCAAGGTAGATAAAAAAAAAAAAATAAATAAAAATTAAAAAAAAAGTGTATTTTTTAAAAAGATTATCTGCCAACGTTTCGGCTTACATTGTAAGCCATCTTCAGGGCTTCCTATCATGAAGATTTCAATCATGAAAATGTGAGCTAAGGGACAGGACGTCCTCTCTCGTCTTCATGTTAGGCAGCCCTGATCTTTTAAAAAAATACCCTTTTTTTTAAATTTGTATTTTTTTTATCTACATTGACCGAACCCCAACTAAAATCATCTAATAATAATATCTACAGTAAAAAAAACTCTCCTTTTGACAATATGCTTTTATATACATTAGATTACATTACATTTTACTCGAACTGTTATGTTCAATAAATTTTTTCGTATTTCATGTAGTAATATAGATACAGACAATGTTTCTATTTTTGGTACCCATTTAAAACCTCCTCTCTCAATCGACCAAATTCAGCTACTAACAAGTTCATCCAATGACTTACAAAAATACGAAATTAGTTACTCTCTTTTAAAAGTTGCGGACGCTATAGCGTACCGCTATATGACGACCATATATATAATTTTAAGTAAAACCTATTTTTAGCTTCTCATATGTTGAACGTGAATATCTTGATTTCTTTCCAATAATTCTTCTAAAAGTACGTAATATAATGATATTAATTAATTATTTTAACTGAGCAGCTAATTTCCCATAATTTATTCCTATTTGCTAATCTAATTACCGCAATTAAAAAAAAAAAAAAAATCAGAATTAATGACGTACATAATCTTAAAAGTCGAATGAATAATAAAGACAAGAGTTGATTACTTTAAGGGAAATGCAAAAAAAAAAAAAAAAAAAAAATTAATTCCAAATGAGAANCTCATACTGGAGATGGGTGTGGGACTTCCTGAGAACTATAAAATTAATAACTAAATGAGAACTGGGCACAACACTACGTGAAAAGATAAAATAACATAATATGCTATGATCTATAAGGGAAATTAATTTATTAATTCTGATAAAAATATAATGGGGTACAACAAAAGTGAATCCAGGTTTATTTACAGGTTTGTTTAGCTAAACAAAATTAACTGGCTAGTCAGGCTTCTAATTTAACATCCAATTTTGAATAGAAAATTACTAGGAAAATAAAATTCACTCTTAACATGAAGAAAAAAAAAGGTAAATCAAAGAAAACTTTATTGAATCTAGAATTATTACAATTAAGAAAGAATAAAGAAAACAAAAAACATAAGCACAACTAAAAGTAAAAAAAAAAGAAAAAAAAAAGTGAAACAAAACGTTTATATTCCTGATGGTAGTTTATGTATTTGAATAGGGGATGGATTAATATTTCGTTTGATAAATAAGTTGTTGGATGAGGGATGTGACACAAAATCAGGACAGAGGTTTGATCGAGCTGGTATTTTAGTTATTTCTCCCTCATTTAGCTTTACCTAACATCTGAATTTTTAACGTTGGGGAGAATAAAAAAAACTCCCCTGGGTTAAACAATATCCAACAGCTAGATAAAATATAAATAAATCTTTGTACATCAAACATTCGAACTTGTTGAGAGAGAGAGAGAGAGAGAGAGAGAGAGAGAGAGAGAGAGAGAGAGAGAGAGAGAGAGANGAGAGTGCGAGAGGGAGAGGGAGAGAGAGAGAGAGTGAGTGGAGAGAGAAAGAGAGAGAGAGAGAGAGAAAGAGAGAGAGAGAGAGAGTAGTTTTAATTGTAGTTCCTACATTATATTATATTATATATTTAGAAAGTAGTTTACAAATATTTTAAATTTAAAAAAAAATTCATAAAAATTTATTTTTTAATGTCAATGTTACTGGCTTGAATAAGGACAAAATATCTTTAGCGCTGAAAAAGTACAAAATATAGGTTCTTAATTAGAATAAAATTTCAGATGTATGGGAATTAATTTAAACCAAAAATATTACGGGAAAGTAAATTATACATCATGTTATAGAGAGGTAGATGAAAGATAAAGGTGGATTTTAATGACGATAAACTATTATAATGACCTTATTAGGCCGTGTTCTTTTAAGAAATTTGAAGGTGAAAGTTAATGAGAGATGGCATTTGACCAATCTGGTGAGGAGAGGTGGGGGCATACACTTAATCACTTTTGTCAATTTTTTTAATCATCCCCATGTGCGTATTTCTTAAAATTGTAGAAATACACAAATGATAGGAAATTATGTATTTCTCCTGTTTCATAATTTCTATTATTAATTAGGAAGATATTGACGATTGTTCAATTGGTCTTTCTGTTCTATCTCAACTACAACAAAATCGTTAAACAATTTAAAAAAAACAAGGCCAAAAAATCTAATATAGTTAATATATTATTAATATAAGTGGAGGGCCCAGCCAACCCTTGAATTTAGATTATTAAATATTTACCTACGTGTTATCAAATATATGTAGATTTTTTCAAACTAATAACAGCTTCTCTCATTCCTCTCATTCATTAAAGCCCTGAAGATGGCTTACAATGAATGAAAATTGAGTTATTATCAACGTTTGGACTGAAACGAATATAATATAATATAAATTTTAGTGGTCCATATTTTTAGCTTCCTCAGTGTAGGATTGATAGAGATCTATTGATTATTTTTAATCGCGTCATGTTACTAAACAGGAATATCTTAATTTATATTCTAGTAACTCAGCTAAATTGAATGTTTATTAAATGTTCGGTTTCTTGACAGTGGAAGAGAGGCGAATTTCCATGGGATATTTTCAAATTTTGAAGGTATTTACAGCTGATTTCATCGGACGATAAGGGCTGGCGTTCTGTACGGTCCCACCTACCTCCATGGAGACCATCGAAGCCCTCGAGATCGTGGAATTTCATTTGGCCACCCTTCGAGGAAGGTCCAGCGCCATCCAGCCGTAAAACTGACTCCCTCCCACCCCTAGGCCCTTCGCAATCCCCAATTGACCTTCTTCCCCGCCCTTCCACTGTCCAGTTTTTCAGAGCGCCATAAAAGTCTTAAAGGGTCCCTCCGCTATATCTCAGCATAAATTAGACCCCTCCATTCCAATCCTGACTTCCCATCGTGGGGCGGATGAGAATTTTTATTTGTGAAGTTGTTTTCGAACATTTAAAAAAGCTGAACTTGCAAGAGCTTAGTACAGTTCTTCCGAAGGTTGCCGAGGAATAAAAGTTCTGAGATAAACTGAGATTTTGTTACTGACCCAGTTCCAAATGTTACTCCCAGTTCCAGAAGTAAATCATTAGAATTATTCCAATCTCTAATGAAAATTAATGTCGCATTAAATTTATCAATTTTGACCCCTTACATAAACAAGTTACTGTAGAAATAAATAGGGACTAAACCACAACGGTAAAAAATAATTATGTATTTATCTATTTTTTTGGAAAATGCTAGGTTTAACATTATCAATATCGAATATTATCATTTGGATTAAATTATTATCATAAAAATCGTTTAAAATAATCCTTTAATGAATAATTATAAATTTAGAATGTGTTTTTTAAAAATTACTCCTATTCTCCGTTATATAGTAATTTATAATCAATAAAAGTCATGTAAAATACGGAGGAGGAGATAGCCGGGGTTCGTTAAAATGTTTATTATCAAATAAAAACAAATTGTTGAAGCAAAATGGTTTTATTTTTGCAAACGTTTCGGCCAAAATTTCAGTGTGAGTTTTCAGGTGACAGTGGCTAATTCCCTCAAAGACACCGCCTATATCTCACTTTCCTTTCATCGTTGACGCCATCTTTTAAAAAATTCCACCTTTTCCCCACCCACTTCTCTTCTCCCCTCCCCTTTCGTCACTTCTACGTCTATTAGCCCTTTTCCCAAACTTCATTTTGTACCTCAGCAACCATGGGTTAGAACACGCAATTCCTGACTCTCTCCCTTTGTTATCTCCATATGTATGTGGAAATCTTTGATATAGTTTTCTATAGATGTCACTATTATCATAACTTCAAAACTACAATTTTGTTTATAAAATTTTGTAATTTGATTACAATGAAATTTAAAATGACATTCAATGTCACCATGAGGAGAGAAGGTGACCAATGACACCACTCTCAAATTATTTACAGATTATGTCCTCAGGAGCTCACCGGGCCATCTTCGTTTGAGTCGATGGGGAGGGTTGTAGGGGTTGGAGTTGGAAGACAAGGTCTGTACTAGTGGATTAGGATGGTATGGCCGTTTACTGTGGAAAAGGATGAAGCGAGAAGAAATGAGGTCTTGAACAAAAGGGATATTAGGATCGTGTTTAAGGGAAGAATTGGATTTGTAATAGGGAGCGTTAGCAATTATTCTGAGGGTTTTGGATTGAAAGGACTGGATTCTTTGGATGTTGGAAGGCTTGGTGTCACCCCAGATTTCTACTCTGTAAGTTTCTTGTACTTATTATGCCCGACATTACTTTTTTTCATTTGTGTTGTTTTATATTTTTGTTACACAGCCCTGAAGAAGGACTGAAAGTCAGGCAGAAACGTTGGCAATAATAAAATTTGTTTCTACTTAATAATAAACCTTTGACCGAACCCCGACTATCTCTTTCTCCTGATCATCAACGGTCAACCAACGTCCCATAGAAGATCGTGTAAAATACGATTCTGGTAACCACTACACAAAGAGGTAAGACTAAAAGCTTGAAATAGGTATATTTTATTCTTATATATTGTTTTAATCCTTCAATTAGCGTCACTTAGGATAGAGGCTATCCTGAGGAAACCACTCTATTCTAAAGACCCATAGAACTAGGCAGGTTTTTATTTTATATTTTCCTGATATCCATTGATTCGACTTAACTAGTACTGTATGTTCATCAAAGTCGGTTAGAAGAAAAGTATTTAATTTGTAAAATATTTATAATAATATAAACAAACAATCTATTGTGGTAATACAGAAGTTTTGACTGAGAAAGAATTACGTAGACTTAGAAGAGTGGCGTAAGGTGTTACATTTCCTTTCGTCACAACCCACAGTTTGCGAAGCACCCACTGTGGGAGGTGTACTGCCCCACAACTCATGACGCAGGATCGGCTCCCACCCCCCAGCAGAGAAGTTCTGAACGTAGAACAACCCCTTTTACGACTATCGCCCACGCGAGTCACATTCGGCTCCGGACAATGGGTTTCATGTCCTACCCCTTTCATTTTTATTTCTTCCCTTCTACAGGAGAATCAAGGGGCGGGATTCAGCGAAACAGCTTAGAAATATTTTGTGCAGTTGAAAGATTCAAGCATACATACATACAGACAGACAATTGTGAGTGTGTATGCATATATATATGTATGTTTCTTTCTAGTCAATTCTAGACAAGGTTGTAATCTTGCAAAAAACTTTTTACTCTCATAACATTTTGTTAATTCGGCATGTTTTTACTCTTCATTCCTACTCAAGGAGTTCTTGGATTCTCTGCTATATTTTAATGATTAATTAAATTACATTTTTATTATATTTAGAGGTGATGAGATCATTTTAATACTTATCTATTCACATCTAATTTCTGCTTAGGGAAGTTAGCCTATATCCTGTATTTGGGTTATAATAACCTACAGCAAACCCAACCCCTTACCCTAAACTCCTACATTTGAGTTGTCAAAGATTGGTTAAGAATAACACATTTAAAAAAAAAAAAGTTAGAAAAAATACTTTATATTTGTTTTCTATACTAAATACTAATAAATACATAAATTTAATTGAATTATTTTCCAATTTAAATAAAAGCTTTGAAATACCTTGCTCAAGTAAACAATGACTTATTTTATTAATATATTATTGTAAACAAGTTTTTCTCATTGCCTTCAATTTTATATTGTTAAAATCTAAAGTATGCTTTTTTTCTCTACCAATAATTTGTATTTTTTTAATATTTGAGAATTAATGTTTCCATACAATTTACTAATATATATNAAATGATAAATAAATTTAATTTTTTAAGATACATATATATGTGTGTGTAATACAATAAAACAAACTCTATAGTAAGATCAATATAGTAATAGATGAAATCATAAAATGCTGAACAAAATACTATTCACACATCTACAGGATAGAAGACTTCAGAACAGCAAAGAAGCTATTCAATATTATAACAAAGAGTAAAGACGACCAACAATGGCTGAAAAGAAGTCCAGAGGGATCTATATCAAATCAACATAAAAAAGTCTCAAAGACCACACTGATTGCCAGAATAAAATTAAAAGTGAGAAGTTTGAAGAAACAAACCTGGTAAAAAATGGACAGAGGAAAGGAAGGAGCATTCTGAGAGAATGAAGAGTTTTTGATTAGAATCACTCTCCTAAAAAGGAAAATTCATTATAATATATAAATAAATGCATGTGGTGTGTGTCTGTATGTATGTATATGTGTATAAGGTATATATATATATATATACACACACATAGACTCACATATACACACTCGTGAGTGAGTGATATTGAAACGAGTTAACATTCAGTCTAAACATTCAATGAGTTCGTAATTTCGAGAATTAGCGAAAAATTTTTAAAATGGATTGATTATAGTCTTATAAATGTTTTTCTTTAGTTGATTGCTTATAAACAGTTTGTGTGAACTTATTTAGTTTTTGCTCTAATATAAGAATATAAGTAAATACTTATAAGAATAAAAAAAAAATTACGTGCTTGAAAAATATTTATCGATTCCTACAGCGCCAGCCTACCTTACTACTTTCATTTCCTTGGCATTCTTCTGAACGATCTTCTTTATCTGCGGGGTTTGATACGTTATCAGTCGGAGGCGAAATATATTTTTCGTTCCTCCCGAAAGAATAGGCAACGAAACTTAGACATTTCTTATCATTTCGTAGATTGGTTTCTCTCTTTAGGTATATTTTTTTTTACGAATTCTGAATGAATACAGCTTTCAATGTTCAATATTTATCGTACCAATATTTCGGGAAAATATTTCGAAAATTTCTCCGATGCCAGTTCTAGTACGAAAACATGCACACACATACACATACACTCACAGTGTCCAACATTCATGCGAAATTTCTCTGCCAGATAAATTTTTGCTAAAGTTTCTGTATATATTGTGATATTAAAAACTCTACAAAAAGATTCATATTTGAATTTGTTTTCACTGTATCTCTTACCTGTCATAGCTCAAAAAAAGAAATTGAAAATATATAATAATTTACCTTATATTTTTGTCCTCTTTCTTTTTTGAAATTTCTGTGAATTCATATGATTTAATTTCGATCTATGACAATGAGCTACAAGTGGAATCAAAATAAAAAATGTTTCGTTGTTGGGGAAATTTTAATTGATTGTTAATTTTATGTTTATTACTTATTTTAACTGTTTTCTAAATATTTTCCAAAAATGTCACCCCTTTTTGAAATGGCTGTCACTATATGGGCAAGCACTCTAAATAAGCTAAAACGAAAAAAGTTTTTCTTCTGATTTTGCTTATTTAATGATTAATTTAGATTGTATCGAAAAAAGATTTCAATATACTTTTCATTAAAGTAAAGCTAAAATATATATTATAACAAAACATACATTATTATTAAGAAATCAACAATTTTGCTCAGGTGCTAAAAAATGTGTAAAAAGTGTTTTTTGTAGTATTTTTACTATCCCAAACTACATACTAATGTAAATTAAAGTTACGGAGATATAGGATCTTTAAAAACCTTTTGAGACACTCAGTAAGTCTATATGTGTAGTATTGAACAAATATATATATATATATATGTAAACACTTTAGAGAGTAGAGATTTACCGGAATCCTAATATTTTTAAAAGTCCTTCATGATAATGTTTTGCAACCAATATTAATATGTGGTACATAAAGGAATAATGAAATACTAGAGTCATGAAAACATTTATAAAAATTTGAATAAGTCATAGTAATAGTTTGTTCACAAATATTACCAGACTGTCTATTATATCACCATGTAATTTTATACAGGAAAATTTACTCAGAAATAAAATGAAAATGAATTCAAAAAGTCATTTATTGTAAAATGAGATAATGAATAGCTACCTGAGAGCATGGTTGACATTGTTTGGCCATCAAAAATAGTGAAGAATTCGTCAAGGGTATAAATACACTAAAAAGTGAACACTTTTATATTTATTTTTTATATTGGCGCTTGCCCACTTTTAATCAGGGATTTTCAAACAGCTGTTATGATTAACAGATTTGATTACCTACGGAAAGTGCTGCCATCTGTTGTTGCTCTCAAGTAACTACTTCTCTGAAGCAATTAATTTTAATTTTGGTGTCTGTGAATTCGCTTTACATCGTACGCTAGCAAAGAAGAAGTAGTCTTGCTGGGTTTTGGAAGAATGAAGAGAGAAAACAGAAAGATGTTCCAATAAACTCTGCCCAGTGACATTGTAATACATATGTGTGAAAGTATATATTTAATAGTAACTACTTATATTGAATATTTTCGTTTCAATTTAAATCATTCTTTATCTTATCTTTGTCTTCCTTCTAAGCCATTGCTTTGATGCAGCCGTCTGACTTAGCTCTGTCATATGCTAGAGGGATTTGTTTAATTTCCCAACAATCCTTTGTGCATAGGTAAGAATGCTGGAAGTTCTCGAGATATTTTTCTGGAGCTTTCTTTGGTTCTTTTTCGTCCTCCATGTGGCACACGTTTTCTTATTATCACTTATTTATGGTTATTAAATCTGCTTCCCATAACTGATCTTTTGGGTCATTTCTGACGTGATCAATTCTTCCCTTTCCAAAAGCTCTCCTTATAAACTCCAATTTCGCTGCTGCAATGCTTGATAAGCAAGCCGACCGCGTAAATTCCATTTGAAATAGATATCGATATAATATATATAGACATCGGTTGGGTTTATAATCTCTAGATATATTCGAATTTCTGAATATATCTAGAGATTATCTAGATCCCTATCTATATTCGATTAATTTGTGTACCCATGTACGTTTGGAGAGAACGCTGAGATCTATACATCCCTCATACATACATTCGAACATTCGTTATCAGCTGACATTGTGAGATCTGTGATTTCTGTGTGTGTTTTATTATCTAGACTAATTTATGCCAATAGCCTGTCAGACTGTCGGATTTATTTTACAAGGTTGGCCATATTTTATAGGAAGCCTGCTAAAATATGGCCAACCAAAGAAAAATGTTATTAGTAAAATGTCGAAATGGCGAGTCCCATATTTGATACATATAAAATATTATCGTGATATTAATCGTGATTGTTTAGGGATATTTTTTATTGATGAAGGTCATGACAAAAGTGGTTTTAATTTTAATCCATTTTAACATTAGTTAAAAAAATCACTAATTTGTTCATTATTTATCGTTTCTTCTTCCGGGTTGGACCGTGTCAAATTGGTGTTATTTTCCGAGCTTTCGAACATCATGTGATTTGCTAAAATGGTAAATACTTCTGACGACCGTCGAAGCCTACGTGAACAACTAATTTTTAATTTATTTCTTGGTTTTATAAGTGGTATAATTTAAATATTTTAAAAGAGAACAGTTTATTTGACTCAATCAAGTAGATAATGGTGTTATTATTTCTTTAGTTTTCTTTTTTGTATTATTTTTGGTAATGCTTTCATTTTATCTGTAGCTAAAAGTAAGATATATTTGCTACCTACATATATACACAATGAGTGGAAACGTAGAGGGTTTTTAGTAGTTTTATAAGTATTGGGGTAGTTTCCCCTTACGAGTGGGGCTGGAATGAGCGAAGCAGAGGAAATATCCTGTTTCAGAGCTGTTGAACACTAGACTTTCGAACCCTGTTGGGTCGCGAGCTGTGTCACATGTCAGTGGAAAGTAGAATTCCTTGTTCCTGGAAGTGCCTCATTTTAGCTGGTTTCTGCAGAATTTTTTAAAAGTAAATCACATAGCTAACAGCAAAAAGCATCCTTCATAGAAAAATCCTGAAATACAGCCAGTTCTCATGGACAACTTTATCTACAAAAAAGCAGAATTATCATTCTATGTTGTTATTGCTGCCTTAAGAGCATGACCCAAAATAGTTTGTTAATTTAAAAACACAGACGCACTGTATTATGGAGATTTGCATCCTGACTCTCTCTCTCTATCCCTCACCAATGAGGGGAGAATGATTTATTAAAAAGGAAAATGCATTTTTCCACAAGCTTAGAGAAGAGCACTTTAACCAAAATAATAATAGTAGCAAAAATAATATTAATAGTAAAAAAATAATGCTATAGTTGTAGTATACATAAATAGCCTTGTATACCATTAAACGAATTCTAATTCATCCCCTCAATATATAGCAATTGAACAATAATAACTGTAGCAGAATCAGTAGATTGATTGAAGGTAGATTATCATCTATGCACATCATCATTAACCAATTGCCTTTGTCGAAGACCACTTATCTAACTGAAGAAGGTCAGAGTATTGTAACGATTCGAAATGATTTGTGAGGCTAACAAGAACAGAATGATATTTAGCAGCTGACCTGCCAGTGATTGCATATGCTGTATATATAATTATATTTTTGCATATAATCTCAATAAATATAGTGATTATAATGAAAATAATAGGAACTGTGACAGCACAACAAGTCATGCAAGCATCTGCGTTAAATACATAAATTATCCTCCATAAGAATATATAAAATTCTATTACCTCGCAAACGAATCCTAATTTTAAGCAGGACTTTCGGAAGACATGAAAAAGAGAGAGAGAGAGAGTGAGAGAGAGAGAGAGAGAGAGAGAGAGAAGTAAAGTACTCTATGGAGAAACAGTAACAGCTGTCACATATTGTTTTATTTTACCTCCTAAAATAGTTGGAGGAAATATTAAGGTCTGCATTCTGAATAATGTCTGTTATGACCTTACTTACTTCTGAAACTTGCGGATTGACAGTTGGATATGTTGCCGATCTTGATCTTAAATTATGATTAAGAGTAATCCATACTTTTGTCATCGTCAAAAACTGAGAAAGGTCTTGTAAGTCTTGTAGCCCCGATTCTTAAGCACCAAGCATTCGAAATATCCAGCGATGGAACTACCTACCTCCGAGTGTTGCATTCAATCTTGAGTCCCATGCTCTGGATGATGGGGTCCAGTGTGGAAGAACTGTCCGCGGAAGAGACGAGGATGTTGTGCAGCTTGGGGAAGAAGAGGAGGCAGAGAGAGCCGGTGGTGAGGGCCAGGATGGGCCCAGCGATCAGGAGGAAGGCGAGCGTCACTCTCTCCGAGACGAGGTTGGCGAGAACCACCACCAGCACAGAGGTGATCACCACGCTGTACACAGACAGCCCGATGTACTGGGAGTCGTTCAGGGCTGGGACCTTTACGTGCCTGCAACACAACCATATATCTATATGTTTTTTTTTCAGGCAGTATTAGCTTACCTTTGAAAAACTTAGGGTCTTGGAGGAAGAAACTATTTACAGATACCCACTTTATTCTAAACATCAGAAAGGATCCCTTGAGCTACCCTGTCGCCTCTATACGTCTCTTTATTTCATTCATTTGCTTATATTAACATTTAAAAAAAAATTGCATGGCTCAGTAGCTTTAATTTATGTTTGATATATATTTGAGTAAGTGACTCATTCGTTCTTATTTATAAGGATACTATTACTACTCAACTTTCCTAGGATGAACGTTCTGATCTTCAAGGCCCATTGTTTCCCCTAAAAAAATACTTCCATGGATCTGGAATCTAACTCTTCTCCATGAGCATAGATGTTCTTTTTCTGCCCAACCATTTATTTCTATTTTTGGCTTTAGCTAGGAATACACCAAAAACTTATTGCGGGCCTAAAAGCATGTTCTTTGCCCCTTTTCTTTCGAGAAAATTGGCCTGTTAATTACCTATGAAATTAGAATGCCCTGTTATCCATACAAGCTTAGTTTAATTATTTATCCTTAAGTTGAATAAACTTAATATTCTATGAAGTAGAATATAAATACAACTATATTTATACTTTATTCATATTATATTCACTTACTGTTATTATAAAACTAAAAACAACAAAGAATTAAATAATTTATAGTTTTTTTTATCTAATTCTTGTCTAATTTGAGATCAGGGAAATTTAATAATAGAATTTGGTTCATCCAGTTCAAAATCGGTGAAACCGGATTCTGGTTAGGCCTTTATAAACTTATTTTGAACTATGATCCACAGAAACCGGATTTTGGCTTGCCGCTTTATCACTATGAGGGCTTAACGCGCTAAAATCCATCAAAATTTCATTTCGCTTTTTAGCCCTTTGGAATACAATTTATTTAGACTCGTACACAAACGGACCCTTTTTCAAAATTCATTATCACAAGAGCCCAAAAACATATAAGATATTCAAATGGAGAGTTTTTTTTTAAAAACCGTAGATATTATTATTAGATGTTTTGTTTTTGGGGTTCGGTCAAGGTAGATCCCCCCTCCCCCCCCCAAAAAAATACATATTATTTAAATTATACGCAAAAAAAATGCACCTTGAATTACTTTCACCGAACCCTAACAAAACATATAATTATAATAAGTTGTTGGATTTTGCACTGATTTTTAAATTTTTTTTGGTAAAAGTTGGGAAATAGAAAGAGTAAAGGCTTCTAATATTTTAATGGCAGATTATTGGACCTCAGAGTTAGGTTAAAGAATTCCAGACTAGGTAGGGAGATGACAGCGCCTTACACAGACTCTTGACGTCAGAGAGAGAGACATTCTTTCCCTGAATAATATATGAATTATCTTTCTACATGACCTGTATGGTAAGGCAGAATGGTTTTATCAGGACCAAGAAAATATATACTATACCTGCTCCTCCATATACTTTTACTCCAAGTAATAGTGTCGTGGTTAACACTATTACTTTGAGTAAAATTATATAGAGGAACAGGTAAACTATATACTCTAAGATGATTTTAGTTGGGGTTCGGTCAAGGTAGATCCAAAAAACACAAATTTAAAAAATGTATTTTTTAAATTTGTGTTTTTTGGATCTACCTTGACCGAACCCCAACTAAAATCATCTTAGA
>KZ807566.1:174650-192212 GCA_000696205.2 Oncopeltus fasciatus
TCTAAAACTACTCAAACATTTAACTGATAAAAAAAAAAAATACAGAAAATAAGAAAGAACTTAGCGTGTACTTCGCTTGATGGAGAAGCTGCCCAATGGCAGAACTCCTTTCTTGACTGTAAGGTAGAGATTCTAGAAGATCAAAAAAAAAAAAAAAAAAGAAATAGGAACAAGTATAACGCTAACACTTGACCATCATTTCCTATATCATTGCCCCATCCACTTTACAACCACAACATATCCGACAAGAAATCAAGGATCTATCATTTAAAATGGCAAAATATTGAGATATGTAAATAAATGACGATTCATTCCGCAGATACTTTGTTACTGTAGACGTTCAACCTATTCACGTTTGGATTAACCTAAACGCATCTTTTTCTTCGTTAGGCAGATATAAGAGTTTTTTTTTTTTTTTTTTTGGCGCAATTCAATAAAATGAATTCAAGAAATTGAATCAAATTGAAAATTCAAGAAATTGAATGGACATATATTAGAACACTTTAAAATACATTGCAGATATTGGGCCCCATTTTAAATAGGGACACCTACACAACTACAAAGAAGTCATTGGTCATATACAGTTAGAGGTATAGCCATAGACGAGTATTGTAATTCTGGGACGAGCCTTGTATTCTACGGGAACTGGCATCGCATATAGTCTTCTACCCAGCACATAACTCCTTGTACTACGACCCTTCCTCGAGGACAGGTACCTCCTGCTTCATGTTAGCTTTATCCTTCCCATCGATTGGCATTCGGGGTCGAAGATAGGGTCCCACATCGGTGAGTGTCAGGGAGCTATATTGGTTCCCCTCTTGTACTTGTTTGCATCCAAAACACCTCTAGTGCTTTCCTACCTTCATAGAAAATGTATTGAAAGCTCTGACATTATTCAAACTGATAAGATACAAACGACATGTTGACTATTGACACAAAACAAAGAAAAAAAGATATTAGCTATCAAATTATAAATATAAAATTAAAACTATGATTATAAAGAGATATAAAATTATGAATCACTATCTCTTTATTAATTTCGACACAAAAGTATTAATTAAGATGACCGTATTAATTAAGGTATAACTGATTTAATCAATAAATTATCATCTAACAATTTACTGTAAAAGAGGGGTCCTGCTTTTATTTGTAATATATATATAAAAAAAAATAAAATAAAAGGTTCTCGTAAGAGGCTTTTCAGTCATTAATATCACAAATTTTTGAAATAAATTTTTAACTCNCTACCTACAGTACCAAAGAATAATTCTTAGATTACTTTTATTAATTAAAAAGTCCACCGCACAGGTGGTGCATGAAATAAGTAAATATACCGGTATCAGTTGAGGAATATTTGTATTAGATTTCTTATATTATATAATCCACAAAATAGATATATATTTTATCAATGAAAAAAGCTGTGTGTTTTTCACTAATTTAAATTAAATATTACCACCGCCCCATCGAAAAAATATTTTATATTTGCATTGGACATTTTAGCTAACTCCAACCCGTTTTTTTTTTTTTTTTTTTTTTTAATTTCTTTCAATGAAAAACTCTGATTTACATTTAACAGTGACATAAAATAGTTCATTAAGATTAACAACCTGTTTTTCAGCGAAACCGTACTCATCAACCACCATTCCTAATCGTTAAACAATTTAGCAGCTATATAACTCGTAAGATATTTATTTGATTGTAACCAAATGTATTATGAGTTTCATTGCTCTAAAGTAAATATTACGCCCGCTAAATCGTAAAAACAACGCTACATCGATATATATAAAATTCTTGTATATGGAGTGGGATTGGAGAAAATAATATGAAAAAATGAGTATTTTTTTAAAAGTTACAAAACCGATCATTTGAATAATAAATACGATAATATTTTTATATATAATGAGGAATTAGAATTGCAATATTATTAAAAAAACGAGTGAATAGAATAATTTCAAAAAATGAATTTAATAATAAAAAAAAAATAAATTCATTTTATTTCCCGATATATGAAAAAAATTCAATAATATTAATTTAAAAATAATTGCTGAAACTTGGCACTTCGTTTGTCGGTTGAAATGACATTCATAAATAAAAAATTAACATAAATTATCTTAATTTTTTTTACTCTACCAAATAAATCAATATTACACAATATTTCCAATGTTTTGTGTTATAATTATTATAATTTAATTAAAAATTGAGTCTCTGAATAGAAGTAAAAATTAGAAATAAATGCGGTCTTTATTTGTAAAAGATACTTTATCCAATTTACTAGATTTATTCAATATACTTGATTACTAATATTAGTAAGAGAGAATGGAGAGTTTATTGACCGTAGAGATTATAAAAAATGTTTTTATGTTAGGGATGGGTCAAGGTTTATCCAAAAAGTACAATTTAAAAAATGTGCATTTTTTAAAATTGGTATTTTTGGATATACCTTGACCGAACCACAACAAAAAAAAACATCTACTATTAGTAAGAGAGTATTCTTGAATAAGCTATCAATTTATTAGTGGAATTAAATACAAGAAGGTTATAACAAGTTTTAGTGTACGGGAACAAGCCTTGATCTCCTGCTATCCGGGCCGGAGCATTTACCATTTATGCTACCAGGACAAGCCTAATAAGTTATTAAATTCCAGCGCACTAGTGTCGAGAGTCTAACCTCCAAGGCCGACGAATATATTGTCTCATGCTCGGAGGAGCTGACATTGTCAGGCTGTTGACAATAAATTGATAAATGACTCTCGTTATTTATATTATGGTAAATGCACCGGCCCGGATAGCAGGAGATCCAGGTTCGTGTCCTGACTGGGACAGTAAGATTTTTTTATTCTGTTCCCTTGCACTAAAAATTGTTAAAATTTACGTGACATTAAATACCACAAAACAATAATATTTAAAGTATGTACCTTATTCTTGACGACCCCTCTTGCACTCCTAGTGAATATCCTATGGACTCTGTAAGTCTTGGCAAACATAGACCCAAAAGCCATTGAGAACCCAGCCGACAGGAGGTACACCCGGGCCTGAAAAGACATTGGGTCAATGGTCAATCCTCTAGGAAAGTGCAAAATGTACGCCGTTCTGGAAGTCACTGGACTCACCGTGCAGACAGTAGGGAAGATGTGGGTCGAGGGCAGGCTTGCTGTATCCAAGCCGAGGAGGATAACCGCCAGGTAGACCAGGACGCATCCGACAACCGCCACGTTGTTCAGCTTCGGACTCGACAGTTTAATGTATCTGCAATGGAATAAACACAAATGTAACTGATAAAGATAATAATATAAAAGTATTTCAAACAGAAAAAAAAATCAGACCGAATGAAAATAGAAAAAAATAAAGAAATGATTTATTAGAATCGTACAGGGTGCCAGACAAAAATCTTACTACCTCAGCCTATCAACATGATTCAATAAAGAAAAAAAATTTCTAATGGAGAGTTTTTGACCTTGGAGATTATTAGTAAAGCATTTGTTGGGGTTCCATCAATATTGATTAAAAAAATTTTAGTTTAAAAAAGCGTATTCTTTATTATCTGTCAACGATTCGGCTTACATTGTGAGACATCTTTAGGTTTGCATTGTAAACAATATCAGTCATGAATATTTGATTTAAGTGACATCACGTCCCCGATAGCCCTGAAGATGGTTAACAATGTAAGCCGAAACTCCGACAGATAATAAAAATTTACTTTTATAAAATTGTATTTTTTTTTAGCAGATGTTTTTATTTTGGGGTTCGGTCAAGGTTGATCCAAAAAATACAGTCATGAACATGTGTTCCATATGGCACGACGTCTTCTATCGCCTTCATGATAGCCCTGAAGATGGCTTACAATATAAGTCGAATTATCGGCAGTTAATTAAAAAACAAATTTTTAAAAATTGTATTTTTGGATCAACCTTAACCAAACACCAACATAAAAAAATCTACTAATAATCCCTAGGGTCAAAAACTCTCCATTTGTATTTATTTTTTTCATCATTATTGACCGAACCCCAACAAATTCTCTACTAATAAAGAAATATCCATAATAATAAAAAGTAAAAACAGTTAGCCTTTACAGTAAGCGAATGAAATATTGTAATTTTTCTGATCGAACTGATCGTTCATAGTGGCGAGAAAAATTAATTATGGTAATAAAGTATAATCATTTTAAGTCAATTAACATTTCACTGCCACTGATCTTAGACATGTCATCTGACAAGGAATTTGACACTTACTCTTGTGCCGCTGGCAAGTTACTTTTATAACTTCATGGAATGGCCGAGGCAGGCTTAGAAGAATCTAATACCTTTATCTACGTAACCATTATTTCCTCCTCTGAAATAAGGAAGAAGAAGGCATCCTACAATTAGCCCCTTTCTGTACAGGTCTGGTCTTCTCAATACATGCTGATCTAGTTTTTAAAAATACTGTCTACCTACAGTACCTGAATTCTAAAGATTGGCTAAATATTCGCGGATATATAAACGAATTTACCTTTATGAAAAAATATTTAGTAAACAATTTTTAGTGCAAGGGAACAGAATAAAAAATCTAACTGTCCCAACCAGGACAAATGTCAGCTTTTTTATTTACTTTTAAAATATAAATATGAGTCATTTAAACAGCTTGACAATGTCAGCTCCTCCGAGCATAAGGCGATATATTCGTCGGCCTCGGAGGTTAGACTCTCGACACTAGTATGGGGAATTTAATAACATATCATAACCTAGAAGTTGATTGCCCTTCAATCTACTACTACTACTTTAATAACATATCAGACTTGTCTGGGTAGCGTAAATGGAAAATGCACCGGCCCGGAAAGCAGGAGATCCAGGTTCGTGTCCTGGCTGGGACAGTTAGATTGTGTATTCTCTTCCCTNGTGTGTGTTTTTTTGTATAAGTAAATAAGTATAAATCCTTTTTCATTTTTTCACAATCGTTTCATGGTAAAAACGTGAATAACTTGATTTCCCCATTGTAAATCTGCTAACTGAAAAGGAACAAATGGGAGTGGGGGGTTTACATGATTTGGAAAGTTTATATTCAAAGACTCATTTAATACCATAATTAAAACTATTCCTGATAGGTTCAGTAGAAGATATAGTCTTCCTATTTTTTTTTATTAAACATTATTGCAACCGGTTTCGCAGCTATTCCTGCTTCTTCAAGATACAACATTAACTACAAATTATAAATAATATGATATAAACAGGATGGGCGTAATAATCTTAGAGTTGATCGCCCCTAAACCCGATCCTACCTACCTATAAACAGGAAATAAGATACTTAATGAATAAGAAAATATATGCAGATAACGTTGATTAAAAACGTTATATATATATAAAACCTAAAACATTTTTTAGAACTGAAAGAAGTATAGTCAATAACTTGTTACAGGTATCCGTAAAAAAAAAGCAGCAAGACTATATCCTTTAAGGAATCTATTCCTAAGTTCTTAATTTGCAGTATCACTCCTACACTTAATACTATTATTAATCAAGCAGCTTCTGCTTGATGGGTTTTTATTTTTTAAATTAAATTTTAATGAATCAATTGCTTCGCAAACATTTTTTTTCTCTTATTTTTTTCTAATTTTCCTCCATTTTCACGCTGGTCAAATTCTTTTAACTATTTATAGTTTATCTTCGAGAGATACTTTTCTGTATTTTGTAATTCATATTGAAAATTTGCAGTCGTATTTTTGATAGAAGCTTGACTCGCCTAATGATTTGTATATAAGCCAGTTTGAGAGATATGTCTCGTCGGAGATTAGTGATTAATGAAGAATATCACCAGGCAAGTCTAGCTTTCTTGATTAGAAATTACCAGACGACCAGCAGAAATTTATCTCAAGTTTCTCAAGGGTCTTACCTAAAATTTTGATAGAAAGGTTATTTTCTTTTTTCAATGTTGACAACTTCTTGATTTGCGCAATAACTTATCTTGTTAAATTTGATCGTTTTCTTGACCTTACTTATTACTGATATGAACTTTATAATCAGAATCACCCAGTTAATCCCGACTTTAAATAATACTATTATTGTCTATCACAATTTATCGGCCAAATAGTTATTTCAAGCTATCAAACTATATATTTTGTAATATATATCCAAAAAGATATTTCAGTTTATGTTAGAGCGCTCAATTCTATATGAGTTTAACTTAAATATTCTTGTTTATAAATTAGAGATCGTGGACGAGAATATTTTATAAATTTTTTAAATGGTACTGACAAAGAAAATTTATAAATATTTAAATAGTAATAAATTGATAGGCTTTTTAGGAAACAGATGTATATAGCGCGGAAAAATTCTGCCTGACCTCCACCAATGAATTTATAATTGATATTACTTTTTCTCTCTATTTTTGTTTGTTTATTTTCTTCGAGCTTTCCCATGGGAACAGTTAGTCCTAAAAGGATTCTTACTTTCACAGGAATCGGTAATTGAAAAAAGTGTTTTCTGACCGTACTTAAGGGAATTGTTGTGGTATAAAGATTGTCGAAAACATTTTATATTATCTATTGCGTTTGAACCGGATTTGGCTAGAAATTTATCCGTATACATATACGCTACAGTTTGTCATACATTTAAGTATAATTTATATGCTGTAGAATGCAAAGATAGCAAAACACAATATATGTTCTGGAGTAGCTGCAATTACTTAAAATAATAATTTAATAGCAAGTCATTTGCGTAGAAAATAGTACTCAGAGGTTTACAACATTAGGTGGATGTGCAAGAGCGAATGGACAGAATATAAATATAAATATAAATATATTAAAACGTGCATCATTTTAAATAATTTGGGCGGTATATCCTTTGCCAAACTTTATTGCTTCAATATGTGTATCTATAGAAAATTTATTATGTCTACACATACACACACACATTTTAAAATAATATCATATTACAGAATATCTTTTATAAAATTTCCTAATAAATTGTGGTAATCCCACGCTAAATTAACTACAAGAAATGTATAGAGAACCAAAAAAAAAAAAAAAAAAAAAAAATATATCCTAATTGTTAATAATATGGGGACTGATATGTATAATAAATATTTCAGGAGTTACATAGTGAATTGACCAACTTGACCGCATTCAGTTTTCTAAATTAAATTTGCCATGCTCTCCACCATGTTTTCAAATTGAAAAAAAGTAAAGAAATTTGTTTTTTGAGCAAAATGTTACAAAGAAAAATAGTTGATTATGATATAAAGAACGATTAGAAAACGTATATTTACTGCAAATTTGTCAGGGTTTGTTAATTAGGTCACACTAACCACAAAACTCAAGAAAAAAAAACTTTATTGGTAGAACAAACACATAGTAATTTACAAAGTATTAAATTTATATTAAAACTAGCACGGCCGGCGGTCAATGGTGGAATGTACTCCTACGGTTCCTGAGGAGTCCTTTACAGCTGGTACGAAATGCCTTATTACGTTGATACAACTGTAGGGAGCTAGTCTGGGGTTGAAAGTGCTTTTGAGTAGTTTAAAATGAAAGGCTTAGGTATTTATTTGTGGAATAAGAGCGAAGATTACTAGAAATGTCTTGTGCGGAAACCAACAATTTTTTTCTTTGCAGTAGGGGTAATATTTTTTTTTAGATTATTGAAGTCAAACACACATTACATTATTGATAAAAGGAATGTTTTAAGATTAGAAAAATCTAAATATTATTACTGATAAACTAAGATGCCGAGGAATTCGCTTAGTTCACGCGGTTCCTGCGTGACAGATATTTTTATTATACTAAAGTTAAATTTTCTTAGAAACTAAATGATTTTTAGTATAGAATTTTTTGGGGTTCAGTCAAGGTTAATCTAAAAAAAATTAAGAAAAGGGGTATTTTTTAAAATTTGAAAAATTAACCGTACCCTAACAAATTCTCCACCAATAACCTCCATTTAAAGGACTCCTACATTCTCGGTGACAAACACACACACGCGGGCGCTTCCTCACAAAGGTGATCCGAAATTTCCTTGAACTTTATTTTCAACAATATCATCAGCATAATGGCTTCTTTTGGGTGGCCTCCTTGTCGGGTATCGGGGGAGGTTCGGTTTGGAATGTAAATCCAGAGGGTGGAGGGGGGGTGGGGTTCTCTGCAGAGTTCAGGTACATTACCATAATGTAGTCAGGACTACACTTCACTGGACGTCAGGAAACAGTCCTTCGGGATTCCTAGCTCCTGTCTCGAATCCGGGATACTTGACGTCATCGACCGACTGTCACCACAGTCCCCGGACTTCTGCCAATGGCGGATAACTGATATGATAACACACGCAGAAGCAGCGCCAGATATACTGTGTTTACAGGTACTTTAAACATGCACATAGATAAGAGCAAATGGCTAATGGGTAATTTTTCAAAAATTCATGTTTTGGTTCTATCTTTAATTGTATGGTTTTCTTGCTGAATATATTCTAATTAGGAATTCCGTTGATATATTTTAAAACTAAGAGGGCCCCACTCTTCACATAAATTACTTTCTTAAATATTGGGAGACATTTGGTTTTCCGTTGATTTTTATGAGGAGGAAATGATGGGGATTTGTTCTTGGAATTAGAAGAAATATAAATTAATTTGTCCAAAGAGTTTTTATTATTTCTAATGTTTCGGCCTAAATTTCATACCGGCTGAGTTATTCTTTTTAAAAATTAAATGAACAGTAATGATTGCTGTGTGTGTAATCATTAAAAACATATTAATAACTATACCAAATACTGGGCATATATAAGAAAGAGAAACATGTATGTTGTAAATAATTTGAAAATGCACATACGATAGGGGTGGTGGAGGGAGAGAATCTTGCTCTAGGATAACTAAACATGACTGAGAAGTTTTTTTTTTTTTTTCAAATCAGGAAAGAAATTAGAGGAGGGTGCTGGGGGGATGAGAGTCGGATTTTAGATATTTTAAAAAGGGGGGAGATGGTATGTTTTTGAGGGGTTAGGTGGCCTGAAATTACTGAAAATGTCAATATAAATAAGTGAAAGGTCCAGTATTTAGTCGAATTAATCAAAGATTTATATTGTTGATTTCTCACATTTTTTTTATTCATTATTTTTTTTTTAATTTTCAATTCATTTTTTTAATATATTATAAAGAATCGTTTATATATTTTGTTTCTAAATATTTTTCGTTAATCAGCACTGAAGGAGGACTGAAAATTAGGCCAAAACATGAGAAACAATATAAAATTTTGTGGTTTACAAATTAGTTTTTATTTCTTCTAATTCCAGAATCAAATCCCCGACCAATACCTCCTCTCATTCTTAAATACTTTTCTTGCTTTACATATATTGTATAAACATTATGCAGAACAAGAATGTTAGAATATTTATTTTATAATATCAACATTATACTCTAAAATAATTTCTACATCAAAAAAGAAATTATTAGGTTGACGATTTTTCAATTAAATTTATGGCCCCTATCCTCAACGGACTCATTCAAAAATTTGCANGAAACTCTGAATAGAAATTTTCTTTTTATACATCAGATCGTTTGACCCAGGAGAATAGATTTAAAAAGATATATTCTATATAATTAATTTTTCATTTATGAAATGAAAATGATAAAGATTATTGGATACTTAAAATTTTTGTATTATATAAAGTACAGAATGTGATTCCGGAACTATGGATAGATATTTTGCAGTCGCTGAACTTAAGCCATGTGGAAGAAAAATCTTAAACGGAGCCTTTTATCTCAGGTGAATGAATTTACCATGCCCTCTTTCACGGGGAATCTCTAATTTTCTCCAGAATAAATTTCTCCATCTCCCCCGAAAGCTGAATATTAAGCAGGCAATTACCCTGGCGGGCCTGTCGGCACACGGATACCTACAAACCCCCTGGCCTGTTTAGTAGTGGGACTTCCACCCCCTCCAGGTGCTCCTAACCCCTCGGCCGTAGGGGAGGCAGCTACGGAGGGCTCGTAAACTCAGGGTGGGAGAAGATAATGCGCCCAGTACGGCTCGGAGGTTCGATTTCAGTTATTGCTCCTTTCCAGGGCGTCTCGTAATTCTGTAAGGGGCCTAAGAGGTTCGGGCATACTGCTGGGAGGGCCACAACAGGCAGACGCATTCAAGTCAAGTGCCAAAATAAACAACAAGAAAACAAATTACAGTATTTCAGCTTTTAAATTCACTCCCAAAACTAGTTATTTATTATCAGCGTTATCAAGAAATTTATAGACCGTAATAAAGGTTAAAAAAAATTTTATAACCGATTTAAGCAATTTTAAATTTTATTAGATATAGACATAATCCACTAGAAAGTTATAGGGTTGTCGGTTCCTATAGTTCTTCAAAAAATGACTGATTTCTGTTAATTAAATGCAATTCTTCATTCTAATGATACAAAATAAACAGTATTTATTAATATAGCAAATTAGCCCCAAAAATAATTTTTTTGTTAGCAGTTTGTAGATTTTAACAAGTATATAAATAATTTATAGAATATTTTTTATATTTATAAAATTCAGGTATCTATATGTGGTAATTCTGATATTAGGCATTAAAACCCTGAAGGTTGAGAAGCCAAAAAAAAAAAAAAAAACTTTCACGGTACACATGCTGGTCTTATATTTCATTATTAAGTTTAACAATTAAAATAAGTCGACCACAATTTTATTTTTTACTTCTCTTGCAAATACTTAACACACCAGACTAACACTTAAAGTGCAAACAATAGAGCGAAGTTCGAACCCGTATATCCTGCTCCACTAAACACTCATTAACTACTAAATTTAAAAATTTCTAAATTTATAATTTAAAAAATGAATAAAATTAAAATCCATAATTCAGGTGAGCTTGAAAACTGCGATGTTTATTGGTGACACCAGAGCTCCTAGTGTCTCTGAATTGCTGGACAGAGTTCGATGGCTCGCCGGTAGATAGCGACATAACAAATATTTTAATGTCAAACCCATATTTAGGGAGGTATTTACAAATTTATCTAAGAGGGTTATCCGTCCCTCCCCATGCATTCCTAAATACATAGATACATTCTTAAATACCCCCATCAAGTTTAGGCCTCATCCAACTAAACTTTTCTCTTCATCGGCCTATTAATCTTATACTCTAATTCATCATTAATATTTTATCAAACAAGGGAAATTAAAAAAAAAAAATTCTATACTAGTAATGTTTGATTTTTTGTTATATACCATTCAAAATTTGAAGGTGTTCTTTCCTCTGTTCGATACCTAGGGAAAGACATGACGTCACAAGGCAGAGTTAGAATACAGAGTCTCTCCTACTTCTTATTTTAACCGTGCCTAACTTCTTGCCAACTTTATCTTCCGTTATGGGAGTTTGTTTACCCTACTAACGAGCCCTTTAAATCCAGAGGGAACTTTCCTATACTCCAGCTTATCTTCCCCGTTCGCTTTAACAACGTATTTAACGAATGACTAAAATAGAATATGTAAAATAATCTTGCGAAAAATGATATCCATTTTATCAATTTGGAAAGAAAAGAAAGTCTCTCAAAGTCAAAAGTGCTACATAAACTAAGTTAATGTTGATGACACTGAACGTAAAAAGTAAAACTTCTTAACCTGGTCAGGGGGGTGTTTAGAGGGAGAACGAAATGAAATTCGCCATACTATTAGTGTTTTGAAAAATTGTATGAAAAACTATATCTATAATTTATAATTAATTAACGTAAGAAATTCGTCAGTGGGTCGGTCACAGTGTAAAACAAGTACGCTAAATTATTATTATATGTTATTATTTATTATCCCATAATATTAAATTATTTGGGATTCCCTATTGATTTTTCGTCTTTTTATTCAATAGACTTGCCGAAACTCTGACCACTTTTGTATGTGACTCCTAATGACTAACTAATGTAGTTTTATTAAATTTGCGTTGTATAATTTTTTATGAAAAATGAATACCAAACAAAAGTTTTAAGAATGCACTTAGTGGGATGGGCGGATCCCACATTTTCAAAATAAAGAAACCAGATTCAGTATTTAGGACATAATTTTCAAATTTCTTTCTAGCTGGAATCTTTTTAGCTGTAATCGTATGTGGAAAGAGAGAAGAAGAGGTTAGTTGAAGATGAAATATTATATGAGCGATATTATTGCTATAATTAATATTAAAACCAAAATATTTTGTATTGAGAAATGTATAAATTAATTTTTATTATTTATTTATCTTCTACATAAATTTTAATGAAACGCTTTAATTTCGTTAATATTAAAATAATTCGAAGAGAAGGGGAGATTAAAGGCAGACCAAAATTTATATTTTCCATCAGTAGAGAATTGTTGGAGTTTGGTCAAGATTGATCCAAAAGAAATACAATTTAAAAAAAAAATTTAAAAAATTTTCTGCGGAAATTTTAGTATAAATTGTCAGCCCTCTTCTTCACCTTTTGTTTTTCTCATGTTTTCTTACAAAATTGTACTTTAACAGCTCTGAAGATGGATTAAATTGTAAGATGAAACGTAAGCAGTTAATAAAAAATACATTAAACAATTTTTTTTATATCAAACTTGACTAAAACCCAATTAATTCATTACTAATACTCACCACTGTCAAAAACCTTCCGTTTGAACTTTATATCATTCATATCTCGGTTTTCATGTAAGTACAAAAAAAGTTTATGTAACATAAAAAATGTAAATATTAAAATTCAACTAAAATTGTAGCTAGTTGAAGAAATTGACACCAGTAATGTATAATTTCAATGCGTGCTTAAAGTAAAGGAGCATATATTAAAGTAAAAGAAAATATGGGCACCAGAGTAGTTCATAAGATCCATCCGGGTCTTGCAATCCTAACGCTGCGGGTTCAAATCCAGCCCTGGGCAAGCTTTTATCGACAAATAAAATCGTCCTGAGCCATGGATGTTTAGAATAGGATGGCAACCTTTTGATAGCCCCTCTTTTATGACCTTAAGTGGTTGAAAGAAAGGCTGACACTTAATATAAAAAAATAAAATACCAAAAAGTTGCTTGCGAACTATTTTTTTTTTAAAATTTAGTTTTACTACTAGGGCAAACATAAATTTATTTAGGTTGGAGGCTTACATAATTAAATCGACCTAAATTTTTACAGGAATTGTACTAGTTTAGTGTAAACTAAATTAAATGTCCTCAAAATAAATGTCCTTCCTGAATTATTACACCAACAATGCCTTGATGTGTAAGAATGAAAATACAAATAAATTTGAAAATAATACAAAAAAATAATGTAAAACTCTTTGGAGTATGGTGAAAGAGGGAGATAAATCTCGGTCTATTATCCGGCTTGAAAAGAGTCGGTGTGCCAAGATCCATCTCCGGAAGTCTGAATGAAAATTGTTCAGAGACCCGTTCTTCCTGAAGATCCTCGACTCACTTAGTTCTTCCCTTAATGAATCCTGGATCCCCGTATTTATGGCGGTCTTCACAGGATCATCCTCCTCATTATATTCTTACACTTTCAAGATTCCCCCCCACCCACTCTCCAAGGAGGGAAATCGTTTCCGGCTTCATTATCACACTGGAGTGTCTGAGGGTCATGAACGGATGGGACGGACAAAGTTAGAATTGAAACCGGAAGGGAAAAATAGAAGTGCTCTGGACATAGTGATAAGGAAGATGAGAAATCGATTGGAGACCAAAGTAACGATAGAAAAAATAAATGTGAAGTAAGGAAATTGAATTTAAAAAACAATGCACATAGCTTGATCTATAAACTGTGGAAAAAATTCCAAAGATAATGTCCGCCACAAAGAAGAAGAGTAAACTGTGATTTTATTTCTTCAATAAATAATAGAAAATGACTAAAATGATCATACAAGGGGAAAAAGGGGAAAAAGTAAGAAATTATGGCCAGCTCTAGATTGAACTATATTCCTATATATTTTTATTAGGGGTCTCTTGTAAAAATATTGTAGTAAATAAATATTAGCAAAAAAAATATTTTACACATATAGTGTTTTATACAATACCCCCACTCCCTTTTGAAAAATCACTATTCCACTGTTACCTCTGCACGTTATCCGATTTCAGAGTAATATATCATCATCCTAATTTCACAGTTTGCAATAAATAGTCTAAATTATTTTAATACATTTCACAAATATGGGGCCTTATTACCTTAATAGAGAACTCATCTAATGGCTTTAATAATAAACCCTAAATGCCCGAAAAACCTAAATTTATTTAAACAACTGTAAACTGTAAGCATCAGACTATATATATATATATTTTTTTTTCCCCATTTTAGTGATAGTTTCCTCCTGAAAATCTGCTCAAATTATGACAAAGCTTGGGGGAAATATATGTATATACATTCACATTTATTAACCATCATTTTTTATATCCAGTATGTAGGATCGAAGAAAATTGAAAAAAAAAATTCAAAATCAGAAAGTCATGAGAACAGCTGCAAAAGCAACTACCTATTTTCTATAAATGAGCCGACGCTCATTTATAGAAAATAGGAAGTTGCTTTTGCAGCTGTTCTCATGACTTTCTGATTTTGAATTTTTTTTTTCAATTTTCTTCGATCCTACATACTGTCGACACAGTAGTAAATGTGCCTGCCCAGTACTTGAAGAACCTTTACATCTATTTAATGAAGTGAACAAGGCTTTTATCAAAATTTCCTATATGTTCCCCTTGAAAGCGTAATTGCTGACCAAATCTGGGGAAAAGTTATGTGAGGAGGAATCTTTTAATTATTAGCCTTTTTTTTTTTTTTTTTTTTTTTTTTTTTTTTTTTTTTTTTTTTTTTTTTTTTTTTTNTTTTTTTTTTTTTCCCTTGCCTACTGTCTTTCATTACGAGAAAATTACATTTGCCTATCGTGTTTCCTGCTCTTAAGAGCAATCGACTGATCCAATCGTTCATTTGGAGAAATGAACGATTGGATCAGTCGAGCCAATATTTGAGAATAATGATATCAGTCGTAAGATATCAATATTTGCACGATTTTGCTCAAACTTGGTATTTTCAAATACAATTCAAGCCTATAGGATCAAGGATAGATTTAATTATGTAAGTTATGAGTTTCATAAAAATTAATTAGTTCAAAGTGGTTATTTTTTTTTTTAGGATGTTGGGGATTGAAAATTACGTGAGAGATTAGCACCAGATTTTTTAAAAGAAGAAGTTCACTCAATACAAGTCAGAGTAATGCATTTTACTCAATGAAAATGTGGTAATTGCAATTATTATTTGAAAGACACCTTTTGTAAATATTTCATTAAGTTTCTACAAGAAATTAAAGTTTCACAGAGCCCCGGCCTTCAAAATCTTTCAGAAGATTTTCTCAACAATCACTCTTGGAAGTTATGGGATTTACAAAATTCTAAGGGCTCTAGCTCAATGAGCCGGAGGTGGGGTTCTCATTAAAAGAACTGTTGAAGTTACGGAACACGTACTTAGCTCTTAGGGCGAAACCTCCCCTCCTCCACCACCTCCACTCTCTCGAGGAGGGGGGCTATTCAGAAATATCTGAAATTCTGAGACTTGGCTTGGAGATTGTTAATAAACTTTCCCTACACGATTACTCTCTTAATGAACCTCAATGCGAATAATGGAGGATAATGTAATATTAAAGCAAAGAGAAATAGCAATAACTTCTTCTTTTCTATAATTTAAACTTCCCGCGAGAGTGATCCTTGCTACCGGAGCAAGTTTGTTCGGGCACAGTTGTGAAGAGTCGACTTAGAGAGAACAACGCCTTATCCCTCGCAGCGAACGCGGAAGTCTTCAACAAGCTCAGCTCTTCACACACACCCAGGAACCGAGAGAGGGGTATTGGATCAACCGTCAACGGGAGCTCAGAGACCGCAAGTACTCTATATTTACGCCTATACTTCAGCTAATATTGAGCCGGTGCGGTAACCTCGGGATAACCTCCCTAGCTTCGAGGTAGTTGCCAAAGAGGTACCAAGGTTACTAGGCCCAGCGAGCTACATCGCAGCGAGGCCTTGCTGTCAGCGGTCTACCAGGTGACGTCACAGATACCCCACTGATACTAGTTCCTACGTCTTGCACGACCTCGCCATCCATTAGCCGCCTGCATGCTTTTTATAGTAAGCGACAAGTATTATTTATTGTAATAAATATATTATTTTTTAATAGCACACGCTTACATTAGTTGGGTACCTTCTGATAAAACCGCATATACACAATATCCCAACACTATCTTTATATAAATAGTTAAAAATGCACTGTCATATTTAGCACTATTTACGTAGACTGTTATGTTAAGTTTCACATCATTACCGAGACGTGAATGGAACATTTGTAGCAGGTTTTACCTCTTCTACTTTGGGGAAGCTAAGCATATGGTCCGGGGCGCCAGGTAGCTCAGGGAATTCGTTCAGGTGTCACAATTCTGGCGCTGCGGCTTCGAATCACGCCCAGGGCAATCTTTTATTTATTAATAAAAGCTTGCCTCGAGCCATGGATGTTTAGAATAGAATAGCAACCTGCAAATAGCCCCTCTCTCTATGACCCTAAGTAGTTGAATGAGAGGCTAACACTTATTTAAAAAAATATTTATATGGTCTGATGTTCAATATAAATTATTGGAGTTTTTCGATTTCCTCTCCTCTGATGAAGAAACTTGAAAAATAATCTTATGAATTCAATACTATTATTTATCCCTTTATCCTTCTTTAAATGTAGAATTATTCTTATATATAAACACACACACAGATATATTTATATATAAAATTCGGTCCTCCTTGTTCTTTTTCTCAGCTGTTTGTTCGCTAGTTGTGACGCTTTGTTCCAGCTGTAGATTAGTGTGCTGTCTTATAAGAGGTGATTGGTATCAAAATAGGGGTGACATGGGTGTCAAATACATCAAGGGCCTGAGATCCGTCAGTCTGAAGGTGACAACTCATCAAAAGTTGAAAAACCTCTGCTGAAAATCATTGGTCCTCAATAATTATAAGGTGGGGGGGGGGGGTGAAGGAAAACCAGTTCTTCCTTCCTCTCTACCCAATGCGTATCCGAAGTGTGTATGAATATCGGTAAAGCAGGTATGCCTCTAAGGTCTGGCCAAGTGTACTTAATTACCACATGAGATGGCTAGAGATAAATAATAAATAAATAAATAAATAAATATATATACCAGTACATACACTAGGATTATGAATTTTGTTGTAATTCATAAAACTGAATCTATTATATATGATTATTTTCACATTCCGTTTGATGAGTGTTAAAAAATAGCTGTATTATTAAATTTTCTAATATACTTTAGAGTTCGACAGCAGCCATTGTAGAGAGAGGACGTGTTTTGTTAGCTCTCTGCAATTGTTTCTTTTGAAGTGATTAAAAGTGTTCAGCTGTTACCAAACTGGTCACAGTTAAAGATGTAGCCAGCCTGAAGACGTTGACAAAGTTTCCAGGAATTTCACCGAGGAACAAGCCCACAGCAAGTGAGTTAAATACTCATTTCTATTTATTAGCGAGGGGCATACAGGCAGACGTGCTAGGTCAGGCGCGTCCCCTCCAGCTCCCAGCCAGCCGGCTGTTATCGGCCGGCTTACACTATCGGCTAAGCAGATTAAGTAATCTCTGCTTGGTCCCCC
>KZ807566.1:193034-204318 GCA_000696205.2 Oncopeltus fasciatus
TATACTCTTCAATTAGACAAATATGGTCGAAAAACACAAGTCTGAAGTAATTTCCACTATAAAATTGACAGATATGGAATAAGTTACACTGAAAATTGAAAATTGTGTTTTTTCACATGTTTGGTAAATCTAGGGGTATTTTTCAACATAAATTTGATTTATAGTTTAATAATTTATGCTATGCACTGAATAAATTTGCAATGGATATTACCTCATTTATTTATACATTTTTTTTGTGCTGCATCTAAGTAACAGAGGGCAGAAGTGGTCAATTATTTCGTTAAGCTCGTGAGTAAGCCCTTTATTAAGGGAGAAAATCTTGGATGGCGTAAATAATCCCCTGTTATGCGGAAGACTTGGCCGTAAATGCTTTTTGGTATGATTTAATCGATCATTTTTCAAGGACATTAACTCTCAGAGCCTTTAACAGAGTTATTAAAAGTTTCGTTAAATTACAATACATTCCTGACATACAAAGCTGATAGTTTTAATTCAATGCCACCTTTCCACATACCCATTGGCCTATGGATGGTAAGAAATTTAAGATGCTTAGGAGTTTGTAAATTTATTGAATTAATAGATTTTTCTCGAAATAAAGGTTATTTCTGTAGTGATTTTTAAAATCAATAGTACTTTTTAAATATAATTACTATTGAAATAGTAAGTTTTCAAAACTTCTTTCCCATCCATGATGTAATGTTTTAACTAAAATCCAAGTCTCAAATCGCAGCTGAATAAGATAATATTTTTTTCTTGAAATCATACTGTACATTTCAGTTTTGATACATCATGTAACATATTTAATTTGAATATGTTTGTAGTGAAAAGTTTTAAACAGTTGTAAACGATTACGAGAAGAACGATTGGTAGGCAGACTTTTATGACATGAATTCATAAAACATTTATTTAGTAAAACGGTTAACTAACCAAATCGCAAAACCTTTTCTCGATTGAGCAAACAAATTCTACCGAGCTAAGTGAATTCGTTGTAATTTGAGCAGTTTTACGCAATAATGTAGTTCCACTACAGTAGTATGATGAGACAGCGAGTAAGTACCAAAGGATAAAATCACTGGTCATTTACAATGGAAATTCTTCATTGCGCTTCTAGTAAAATATTACTGGCTGTGTATTACAGTCACCACACCCTTTATAATTTGTTGGGTCCTTGGATTAATGATCATTTGATTCAATACATGAAAAATATCTTGCCGTTAATCCCTTAAAAAAAGGAAAAGAAATGAATAAACATGCATAGCATAAATAAATAGTAGATGATGATACACTTACTTGTGCTTGCGGTAGTGGAGGTTGATGGCGAGGAAGACGAAAGAGAGTAGAATGCCGACAGCGGCAAAGGAAGCGACGCTCAAGAAGGCAGCGTAGTTAACGCTCACAGTCCGTGTCCTGAAGAGTCTCTGTGCGACAGGCCTGTGTCCTCCAGGCCAAAGTACAGCACTGCAATCCTCTTGACAGGGAAGGGCGAGTCTGCCCCGATGTCCGTCGTACAGGCCAACCATCACAGCACGACCGCCTCCTGTTTCAGAAAATACCCTTCTTCATTTCTTCTTGGTCTATAGGCTATCTAATCTCCTGATAATCACAGTATCTTATGTATAACTAAGCTGGAAAAAACTCCAAGACACGGTTGAATCCGGAAGAAGTATTGGTAAAATTGTCTCAGGACAGTGGAAGCCTACGTGAACAGCCTGTAAAATATAGTTTTATAATTTGGAGATAGTTCACTGTCGAACTTTATGAGAAAGTACTGTTCGGGGATTCGGTTTTTGGATCAAGAGAGAATCCTCAAAATTGTTACATTCCGTAACAATCTTATGCAAAGTGCATAATAAGACAGATATTGAAGAATATACTAAAAGATTTGAGCACCTTCCTCTACCATTACTAAACTAGCCAACCTCAGCAAGATTTGCTATGCCCTATTTGACCATCTTTGGTTTAAGAGATCAAATTAGTCAAATAGTTACACATATACACATTTCGACTGATAATAAGGGAAGGTCTGCACAGTTTATAATGTTCCTACCCGATTGCCATTTCTTTGGACATATACAGGAATTTTCCGTTTTTGCTAGTAGGCCCCCTTCAATTTTGAAAATCAAGATTTTTGGATTACTGATATACTGTTTTTTTTCCATACAAGATTTGTATTATACTCTCAGGCATTGAAAAAAAAAAAATCTAAACAATTAATGAGAGGGAATAGAATAAAAAATCTATCTGTCCTAGCCAGGAATCACTGTCCTAGCCAGGAATCAAACCTGGATCTCCTGCTATCCGGGCCGGTGCACTTACCAGTTGTGCTACCAAGACGCGCTAGTTATCTCATTCAATTCCCTCTACACTAGCAAGAGCCTAACCCGCGAGAAAGGCGAGAACTTCGTCTTGTACTCGAAGGGGCTGACATAGTCAAGCTATTTGTCGACACTCGTCATTTAGTCTATTCCCTCTCATTAATTGTTTAAAATTTACGTGGGTAAAAATACCACAACCAAGTAAAATATTTATAAATAAAAAAAATTCTTTCAATGAATTAGTCAATGGTTAAATTGTACTAAACAGCTTTGCTGAGCATGTCTCTAGACAGATTAAAATCTAATCTTTGGCTCGTTGGTGACAAATACTTTATGTGTATAGAAGGACAAGGATTCGTAAATATATCTATTACATGCAGGAGCAGCGTAAACTTTGGGGATTTTTCATGTTTCATTAAAGACAGATAATATCAGAATATACCATGATTTAGGATAACCTTTCGGTAATTTTACCAAATAATTCACACTGAATTAGACTGAAATCTAAAGAGAAATTCACTACCCTTCTGAAAGCATATTCTAATATCCGGAGGCCTTTATATTCAACACTTCTATGCTCAAGAAGGATCACATCCAAAGCTAATGAGTGATTTTAGAATAAACAATGGATGGTATACATAAGATACATAATCTATACATAAATCTTCAACAAATATTAAATAATACAATAAACCTAAAGCTTCATTTTTATAATCCAGACAGTAGTTTTCTGTGAGGATTGTAAGGAGTTACAAAATTTAAGAAGTGTGTAAATTCTAATTTTAATTTAATTATTTCATTGGATTAAGAGGAAATTGCAAATTTCAACAATAGAGTCGAAAAATATCTATGAGAGAAAAGTTAATGTAATTAATGAAAAGTAATTTTTCCAGCATTCTCAACTTCTATAGAGTAGATCCTCCAAATTTCATAGAATTCCTTACCATATTTTTGAGTTTAGCTGCAGTAGAGAAAAAACAACACATCTTGACTCCAAAGAATGTATTTATCTTGGCGGGTGGAGTGTATGACACAGTCGATCACCTAACCTTTCCGATAGCTACTTCCGAAAAACTCATTAAATAACATAAAAATAACAAAATTAAGTACTAGATTAATACTTTCCTTGGATTTGGTAGAATGCAGTAATTCCGACGCGATCTGGGCCGTCAAACGATACCGGACCCTGAAATAAAATAGTTAAATACATATATAATTATTCATTTAAAGTCTAAAATAAAAACTACTTAAAAATAAAGTAAGAAAATATAATTGATCAATTTTAAAAACTTAATAATAAGAAATTTATCCCTTCACCAAGATCTTAATATTCCTTTTGTTCAAGACCTCATTTCTTCCGGCTTCAGCCTTTTCCACAGTAAACTGCTATACCATCCTAATCCACTAGCTCAGACCATGTCTTCCAACTCCAACCCCTACAACCCTCCCCGTCGACTCAAACGAAGATGGCCCCTTGACCTCCTGGAGATATAATCTGTTAATAATTTGAGAGTGGTGTCATTAGTCACCTTCTCTCCTCATGTGATTGACATTGAATGCCATTTTTTTAAAAATTCATTGTGGTGATCAAATTACAAAATGTTTTAATTTAACAGAATGTAATAAACAAATAAAAGTTTAATAAGTAAAAAAAAAAAATTAATAAGATTGGTAAATTTACAAAAATAAATAAAAATTTCAGCATTTTATTCTTTAACCCTTCAGAAACTTTATCCATTCTTCATCTTTTGTATGGTTTTGAGTAAAATACAATGTGAATATATATTTTAAAAGTTTAATGAAATTAATTTCTAATAAAAAAATTAATATTTGTTAATCGGATTGGTTTATTTATAGAGAACATCTACTTATTTTCACTAAAAATATAATAGTATAATAATAATAGAGAGAGGAGAGGCAGAACATATCATAGTATGTGCCATTCAGGTATATATTGAATTTACTTATGGAATCCATAAATTATCTATGCTAGTGCATGCTTAGAAACTAAATTTTACTGCCATGCCCGTTTCAGAAAGGACTAATACGATTAAGTCATTTATGACGTCTTCATTGTTAACATAAACTCTTGTTTGTTAAAAATAAATTAAATAAACTCTTACTATGGGTTTAAAAATAAAACTTTATTACGACAGAATACATTACATATGCCTCAGAAAGTTTTCTGAATAAAAATTAACTTCTTAAAAATGAATAAAATTTCTCTATGAAAAATTGTACAGATAAAACTGTGTTTTTCGTCCACAAGCTTCTATTTGCTAAATTCATAAGAGAAAAAATTCAAAAGATCTCAACTGATCCTACGTAGAAGTAGCTAAAAATATGGCCCGTAGATCGTAAATTTGTAAATCATACACACACAATATCTGAAAATTCTCCAAATTCGGTATTCAAATTTATTTTAGCAAACCCTTGAAAGAGTTCTTACATTATTACAGAGAGAAGTCGAGGAAAATAATAAGTTAAAAATTATAGATAACTAGAATTCGTTATGTAAACAGGTGAAGAACCTCTGCTGTTGTTCACTTCTTATTAAGGCGTTTTAGAGCGCTTTCGAGACCAAAGCTTCATCATCAGTTCTCCGATGACTTCCTGAGTCTGCCACATGTTATCCGATTTGATGATAAAATAGGTGTAACATTCATATTAAACTTTTATGTTCCTTTATTTTTTTTTTCGAAGAATGGACATTACGGAAAATATTGTCCCTTTCAAATTTAAAACATTTAAACAACCTGTAGATTTTTAGTAAAATCCGCTGAATATATAAATTTTTGGTAGATGCTATATTAGGACAATGGTTATATCTTCTTATAATGAGAGTTATGATAAATCTTATATAATTTTCTAATAGATATTATTTCATTGGGGATCCAAAAAATACAATTTAAAAAATGTGCATTTTTCAAGGCGAGAGGGGACTTCTTGTCACCAGGATCCCATATTCATGACTCAATTTTTTTCAATTGTATTTTTTTGTATCTACCTTGACCGAACCTTAACAAATTCTCTACTAATAATCTCTATGGTCAAAAACTCTATTTGTAATTTTGCTATAATAATGATCTTACGTTTTTTGAAAATTGCCCACCCTTTTTAGTTCATTTTTGTCATATACTCTTATCTAGGTCCATATTTATTGCTAAATATCTCTTTCAATTACTTTAATTCCTTAGAAGAGAGAGACTATTTACATCCTATTCTCTATTCTATGACTCTGGACAAGCCTGGAATTCTCTGGAATCGTCTGGAACGGATCCCTCTTTAAGCTAAGGGTAGGACTCACGCTCCTGCGTGAATGACTCATATTTACTCATAGGCGTAGGGTGAGAGGAATCTTCATGATTTGTAAGGAGTACAAGGCGTACTGTTGTCTTGTCGATGGCCGTTAGTGATACACATAGGCTATCTTTGGCAACCGTGAACTCTCATGTAGAATTTGTAAGCTCTTTGCTTTCCTCTTTGGCCCTGCCGAACTCTGCTGGCTAAAGTTCTTCATTAAATCTATTACCGACACCCTGATTGATGGGAATTTCAGCCAAGTGAAATCGTCCGACGCGTTTTTTCTTCCCTCCCTCTAAATGATAATGATCCAGTCTCTTGAAGTTTATCCTCTTTTGCCTGTATTGCACTTTCGTCGGGGGCGAGTTCCATTAAAAGTTTTGACAGGGTGGGAACCCTCTGGCGGTAAGCCGACAACAGCTTTCGGGCAATATTCATGACTCGAGGGCAATCGATACGGTATTAGCCTTCCTATCGATACTATTCACTTTCCGCAGGTGAAAAAAGCGCGGTGGAGAGGAGGGGGGGGGGAGAGAAAAAATCACAATTTCTGAGCCTCTATTTCGTGGCTTACAGATTTTCATTTGAGCAGTCATATTTTGTAAACATTCATTTTCAGTTTGACTGAGAGTGTTTTCCTGTCTTTTAATCTGAATGCAAATATTGAAATGATAACGGGTCTTTATCACAATTCTAGTCCTAATAAAGAACGTCGCTATTGATAACTAGAGGCCATCAAATTATATCTTCAAACGCATGGGCTGGAGAGTATGTGCGTTTTGAAGATGAGAAACTAATAAATGTTTGTCTACAACTATAACTAAGTAATAGTAACGCTCTGAGGCATATGCTTTATCTCCTGGTGAAAAATAAATAAATGAATAAAGTCAATCACAAACAGGAGCTGCGTTTTCTAAGCAGATTTTCCATGTTCAACTGAAGATGGATGTAAATTGGAGTAAATGAGGAAATTCAATTTCCGGGGAGGACAATGAGCGTGAAAGAAATACCGAACACTAAGTTTATTCTAGATCAGCTGTGATGGAAGAATGGTGGAACCGCTGACCTGTCGGAGGGGGGGTTCAAATATGACCCAAAATTTTCGAATAGACGCGAGAATAATGCAATTTTGAAAAAGTTGATGCAATGGATATTAGACTGATCTATGGAATGCGGAAAACGCATATATAGACTACCTAAAAAACTGTAAAAAATAGTAACTCTGCAATTGCATTATACAATTTAATATTGAAATATTAAAAAAATTTAGGGTTATATTTGAACAACCACATTTTTTGGAAAGTGGAAGAGCATTTGGGTTACAGAGAGGCACTCATCTCCGAACTGCTTGAGTAATTTTCGACAAATATCCGCAGATTTTACATTATATTTGAATGATGCGTTACTCAAGAGATTCTGGTACAACATTTTTACTAAAGGCTATAATTAGACTAAAAAGTATGGTTACATGCTTTCAACATTTCATAATAGACTAGTCTGATATCCAAATTCGTCTATTAAAAAAATTCGGGTTATATTTGAATAATTCTCGTACAATTATAATGTCATTCCTTAATAGATTTCTTCAATAATAGTTTTGTAAAACGTTTACCTATTACGTTTTGTAAACATTTTTGAAACTCTAATAACATCGAATATACTCAAATTTAAAATTTTGTTTTTCCTAGAAACTCCTTTCTCCGCCACTCGATTTAGACAAATATAAGTTATTCAACAGGTTGTAATTGCAATAAAGAATATTGGACACCGGTATAGAGGGTCTAAATACCGAAAAATGTTTCTATTAAATATTAATGTTAGCTGCATCATCAGTCATGAAACTGTCACCATAAGCACGTCGATTGAAAGTTGGTGCCAATTATTTGTTAATATTTTTCTCTATTTAGACTAATTATCGGCATAAGAAAACAAATTTATTGGTACTTTATGATTTATTATACATCATTAACTGTACTCCTATTTGTATATTGTTGGGTTTTCTTTAGAATTATTTATTTATTTAAGCCATTGAATAACCATTCTAAACTCAATGATCTTGCACTTTTTTTTTTAATGCCTCACTGATGACGGGGAATATAAGTATTCTAAAAAAAATCTTAAGTGTACTTCAGTTCTAAAAATCATGCTTGATCAAGAATCTCTTGTTGAGAAATAAAGCTATCCATTTACCTATTCCTTGTACCTTCTATTATTTGTCAGAACTTAAGATAAGCTTTAAGTAAGGCTACTTTACACAAATTATTATCTCATTTCTGGGAGCTTGCACCTCTTATCTTATTTATTGAATAATTTTTTTTTTTTTTTTTTAGGCTTTAGAGTACCACTATTATTAACGTCCCCTCTATAACAACCTAGTACAGGTTAGGACCAAAGAGCTAAGGAAATGTTTTCAGATGGAACAAAGGGCATGGTAGTCCAGTGGTTATGGCTCTGGACTCCCCAGCCAAAGGTTCCACTTTACAACTCACACTGCTCTTTCTTGAGAATTCCCAAGATGATGTCCTGAAAACTACTAGCCATAATTGACTGGGAGACCAAAACCACTAGACCAAAATGATGTGCTGACTACAGGAAATATAAAGGCAAAATAGTATAAATTTCGCGGTGCAAAAGTTATTTTCGGCATTAAATTTGATTTTTTCTTTCGTTTGTTTAGTTTTTTTTTCTTCACTCCGATGTGTCTTTCCCACGCGCAAAACCTTTTTGAGATGGGTTAAGAGATTCCCTCTGTATACTAAAAGAAACAGTATCCCAGGAATAATAAATAAGTTTTAGTGAAGCCATAACTCAAGATTAAGCTATAGACATCGAAATTTTATTTTTTTGATATTCCTTTGCAAAGCTCGTAAGAGTAATGGCTATATCACCAGGTCGTGTATAATTTATTCTTCTCTTGTGGGAGTATAATTAATTCTATAACTAAAAAATATTCTTACCTTGAAAATGTCCTAAAACCTTTCTAGATCATAAGCTTGCAAGAGACATAGAATAGAAATGTTCACTCACAGAAAGTCCATCGAAGTTTGTGTGAGCCAGTCTGTCTGCAAGAAGGGCTGCCATATCCCTTCTGCTGTAGTCGTACTCTGCCAAGTCCAGTTCTTCCTGAGCTGAAGAGAGGGCGAGAGTGACCGCCCAGACCGCGTCGTAGGTCTCCTTGGAATGTCTCTGTCCGGTCATGGCCTGCTCCAGTTCTGAACGGTTCTGTGGGCAGAGGAAATCCGTGGCAGATTTAGTAGACACGAGTCTATCTCTAGGTGGATATGAGCCCATCTTTAGTCAATATGAGCCCTTCTCTACTAGACACGAGTCTATCTCTAGGTGGATATGAGCCCATCTTTAGTCAATATGAGCCCTTCTCTACTAGACATGTGCCTTCATTTTGAGGACATATGTCCATATTTAGTGGATACGAGCTTTTCTTTAGCGGATACGAGACTATCTCTAGCGGACAATACTATATTTGTGGACATAAGCATAGATTTAGTAGACACTAATCAAAACCGATTTTGTGGAAATAAGCCCATCTTTAGTCAATATGAGCCCTTCTCTACTAGACATGATTCTATGATTGTGGACATGTGCCTACATTTTAAGGACATGTATCCATCTTTAGTGGATATGAGCTCTTCTTTAGCGGATACGAGACCCTTCTTGCGGACAATATTATATTTTTGGACATAAGCATAGATTTAGTAGACACTAAACAAAACCGATTTTGTGGAAATAAGCCCATCTTTAGTAGATATGAGCCCCACTCTCTACTAGACATGAGTCTATGTTTGTGGACATGTGCCTACATTTTAAGGACATGTGTCCATTTTTAGTGGATATGAGCTCTTCTTTAGCGGATACGAGAGCCTCTCTTGCGGACAATATTATATTTGTGGACATAAGCGTAGATTTAGTAGACACGAATCAAGACCGATTTTGAAGAAATAAGCCCATCTTTAGTAGATATGAGCCCCACTCTACTAGACATGAGTCTATGTTTGTGGACATGTGCCTACATTTTGAGGACATGTGTCCATATTTAGTAGATATGAGCTCTTCTTTAGCGGATACGAGACCATCTCTAGCGGACAATACTATATTTGTGGACATAAGCGTAGATTTAGTAGACACGAATCAAGACCGATTTTGTGGAAATAAGCCCATCTTTAGTAGATACGAGCCCCACTCTACTACACATGATATTTGTGGACATGTGCCTACATTTTCAGAAGATGTGTCTTTATTAGTGGATATGAGCTCTTCTTTAGCGGATTCGAGACCATCTCTAGCGGACAATACTATATTTGTGGACATAAGCATAGATTTAGTAGACACGAATCAAGGCCGATTTTGTGGAAATAAGCCCATCTTTAGTAGATATGAGCTCCACTCTACCAGATATGAGTCTATGGACAAATAAATTTGCCTATATTTTGTAGACATGAGCCCATTCTAAGTTGATATGAGCTCCTCTTTAGTGGACATGTACCTATATTTTGTAGTCATAAGCCCATCTTTAGTCGATATGAGCCCCTCCATAGAGAACGTGAGTCTATAGTGTGCATTAGCTCATCATCAGTAGATATGATTCCATAATAATAATTAATATTCTTCTAATATAATTTACAATGATTGTATTAAAGAAAAAAAATTAGACCACGGCAGGACTCGAACCCAAATTTCTTTATTACTATTCAGAGGTGCGGACCTCGGTACTATGTGGACCCTAATCCAGTTATGTCAAAAACTTCTACCTTGAGATATCCTAGTCTACCAGATGTTGGAATTAATTCACCATAACCAGCGAATGCAGTCACTTTCATGGAGACTCATACTGGAAGAATTATACCAGATAACTTATTAAAAGTGAGGGAGCCAAACATTTAAGCCTGAAAAGTAAAATTATTATAATATTTATAAAAATATTAAAATAATTGCGCTCCTTGTAAAATAATTCATAATTAATTTCTAATAAATGAATAAATAAAATTGTTCAACTACTTTGAAATACTCAAAGGTTGCCAAAAAGAATGTAAGCTGATTAGCGTTAATGAATTCCATTTTTGACTTACTAAAAAAAAAAAAAATATCAATTTGCATTAGGTTTATATATATATCTTTAAGACAATTCAATAAGAGACTATAAAAGTATCTAGAATTATCTGACAGAAAAGAATTGGAATATTTTTGAATAGGTGAATAGTATTTGAATCAATACTATCTTTGAAAGTTTAAATGTGACTATTTTTAATTAACTAAAGATAAACGAGTTAAAATTCAGTTTTATACATTATGTTTTGTAATCCTTTATTTACTTTTGAATTACTCTTTTGTGCATATTTTGAGAGTGTTGGTCCACATAGGCCCGAGAGAAAGACGGAAGGAGAGGATCTTATAGGAGCCGTTCCCCTTATATGATTTCTTTGTGAGTGCGGAGCGCGCCAGCAAACAAAGGCCCCCGTTCCAGAAGTGGAATTTCTCCAGCCGCCAGAGAGAGAGGGAGAAACTGGAAATTTGCTGGAATTCAAGTGCTAAAGCATCTCCCCTCGGGAACTCAGTGGATAATCGCCTTCTATTCCAAATATTCTGTACGGAGCAGTAAACTATATGTGAATACTGTATGAATGCCTAAGGTTTTTTTGGGGGGGGGGGGG
>KZ807566.1:247351-264930 GCA_000696205.2 Oncopeltus fasciatus
ATAAATAAAATAATAATATATAAATGAAATAAGATAAAATAGTAACTTCAATCGGAGTGCATAAAAAGGATTCCCATGAATTTTAGTGATTCAGACCTTTGTTATTTTACCTAAATACCTGATTTTAAGTTTAAAAAATGAATGCATTTTACCGAGAGTAAGTTATTTCATTACAAAGGTGAGTTTGACAACTTTATGTTCTTACCGTTTCTTCTTCCGGGTTGGACCATGTCAAATTGTTGATATTTGCCGAGCTTTCGCACATCATGTGATGGCTTCTTCAGGGCTGAAAAGAGAATGATGTATTCTCTTTTAAGCCCTAAGGTTATAGGTTATAGTTTGTACTTATAGTTTGTACTTATAGTTATATTTATAGTTTATACTTATAGTTTGTAGTTTGTACTTATAGTTTGTATTTATAGTTTGTAGTTTGTACTTATAGTTTGTACTTATAGTTTGTAGTTTGTACTTATAGTTTGTAGTTTGTACTTATAGTTTGTATTTGTAGTTTGTACTTATTGTTTGATAAGAGAATGATGTATTCTCTTTTAAGCCCTGAAGAAGCCATCACATGATGTTCGAAAGCTCGGCAAATAACAACAATTTGACACGGTCCAACCCGGAAGAAGAAACGGTAAATACATCTGACGACCGACGAAGCCTACGTGAACAACTTTATGTTCATTTTAAGTCCTACAATGAAATACATTATTAGAGATATATCCCACTGTATGTTTTCCTTCTAAACTGCCTTTACTTACTGATGGAAGAGAGAGAGAGAGAGAGATAGAGAGAGAGAGAGAGAGAGAGAGAGAGAGAGAGAGAGAGAGAGAGAGTGTTCCAGAGAAAAAGCTTTAAACTTTCTGCCTCTGAAATAGTACACAAGTAATACGCATACCCCCTCCCCTCGCCTTTGTAAGTTGGTAATTAACACTCACTGACTTTAAGGGCTGTACGTAAGAAGCAGAACACTACGCCAGATCCAACAGCCACTCCAAAACCCATTAGGGTACTAAGAAATAAAATAAACCCTTCCTTGTTGTGACAATAATTACATTTCACCGTTCAGACGCTCTCTGGTGACTTGAAATTCTTCATTAAATTCTCAAGTCTAGCGTTAGCAGTCTCTTTGACAATTAAAAAGTAATTGTACTAAATATGGAAGTCGGAAATCTTTTGTAATTATGAGATGTGCACTGCTTAATATATATGTAATTAGCTGAGAAATGAAAATGTAACTTTATTCTGGGACTACTGTACTTTTTAATAACAAGGGGGTGCCAGGGTACCTCATGGGATCTGTCATCATAATAATATTAATATTACCCAAATTGCAATATTGAACATATAAATAATATTTAGATTCTTAAATTAAATAACATGAATGCTTTGGTAGGTATTCACTATACATGTAATAAAATTTGATATATATATATATATATATATATATATATATATATATATATATATATATATATATATATATATATATANTATATATATATAGTTATTATCTGACAAAAGTTAATTTTTTTATGAAACATTAATACGTCTTATTATTAGATTTTCCATACAGAAATCGAGCGACTATACTATTCAGAATAGTCCAGTAACACGACATTTAAATTTCACAGATTGTATATATGGAATGCTAAAAATATGCCCAGGGTAATAGTGTAGATGATTAAGCAGATTTCTCATGTTAAAGAGATGGGCAAAAATAACAGTAAATGACTAATTTGGTCTTACAAACAGTGAGGCCAAGGAGCATAAGACGTATGTAATTTAAAACAATTAATGAGAGGGAATAGAATAAAAAAACTATCTGTCCCAGCCAGGACTCGAACCTAGATCTCCTGCTTTACGGGCACGAATGCTACCATTTGCACCACGGGGACGAGCTAGATAACTTATTAAATTTCCAACACACTAGCGAGAGCTTAACTTGCAAGAAAGACGAATACATCGTCTTATGCTCGAAGGAGCTGACATTGTCTAGCTATTTATCGACTCTCGTTATTTACTTTTTTAATTTTCATTTATAAATATTATACTACAAATATTTATTTTTATTTATATTTGTATTTATACTTCAAATATAAATATAAACATTATATTTATACTTCAAATATAAATATTAAGTAGTGGTTTCGATGTAGAAATACGTAAATTTTCGATGTATTCGTCTTTCTCGTGGGTTAGGTTGGTTGTGTTGGGAATTTAATAAGTTATCTAGCTCGTCCTCGTGGTGCAAATGGTAGTATTCGTGCCCGGAAAGCAGAAAATCCAGGTTCGAGTCCTGCCTGGGATAGATAGATTTTTTATTCTATTCCCTCTCATTAATTGTTTAAAATTTACGTGGGATAATAAACCACAACTAAATTATTAATAGGTATATAATTTAGTTAGATTTTTTCTGGGAGAAGTACTTAGAACTTATTAGTACATTCTTAAATATCCTCTTTGTCTTTCTTTTTTTTTGCAAAATAAAGGCCTGTATGAATCAAAATGACTGTTTTTCTACCAAATATTAGTATATTATATATTTGACATAAAGTACAATTAATACTGAAAGTATAGTCTAATGTTATTAGCCAAATGCTAGTCAATTGCTCAATACCATTCATCGGGGTAGCTGTCATAGAACCCTTCGACCGCGATTTCAACTTTCACAAAATAGTCAATTTTTTTCTCTTCTACCGTTTCGAAATTGATTCAAAGAAATAATTAGGATTTAAATGAAATTTTAATATGTTCATATGTCATAATTTTCACGAAAATAATGTATCGAATAATGCAATTTAAGAGTGCTGTTTGGGCCCTCTCATACAGTATATATGAAAACCAAATTTAGTATTTAGGCTTTTAATTGAAACCTCCTGAAGAAATTGTTGAAATATGATGTATCTACTAAGAATATTGATATTTTCGTTTTAATTTTGGAGATAGAAATTTTTCTTGAACATGATTTGTGCAAAATCGAATTTCATATTTACCTTATTTTATGTCCTATAACGGTCGATCCGTGTTTACGAAGAACTCATATTAAATAAGATATTTATGAATATAACTACGATAGTTCAGTACTTACACCACTTTTATTTTCTGACTCGTATAGAAATATAAATAGAGAGATTTCTTGTTCGCTCATTGCTCTCTCCAGCATACAAGCCATGATTCCTCATTTACTCTCAGTTATGCTCATCTTAATTAAATATGAAAAGTATTTTATTGTACAAGCCCTCCTCTGAAAACTGTCTTCCTCCATTTTGAAATTTTTTGGAAATTCTATAATAAAAAGCCATTGCAGGGATGATTTTTTTTTGTATTTACCATAAACATAGAATAATGGATAACGCTCAAGTATGAGCTGATTGAACTAAACAGATTTCACATGCGAATAAGTAATAGCAAAAGGCTAATTGATCCTCAAATTTGATAAGGAAAATTAAGGGACAATAGAAGATGGTTTTTTTTTTTTTTTTTTTTTTTTTTTTTTTTTTTTTTTTTTGCAAAATAGCTCTTGACGGTTGAGCTAAACTCTTTTTTTTTTTTTTTTTTTTTTTTTTTCATTCTTCAATATTTTCCTTATTGCACGTCTCATGTAAAATTGCCAGAATTTTGTCATAGTTTTTTACAATACTGATAATAACAAAGATATTGACGATCATTGAATTTGGTTTCGAAGAAAGACAATTGACATTCTAGATTATATAAAATCGATAATTTTAAGGCAGATCATTCAATAAATCCCCTTGTGGCAGACCTCGTTTGCAGATTGGAGACTGTTCCACCGACTTAGCTGCAACTCCTTTAAATCATATTGGTACAATATTTCCCTTCCGGTCTAATAAAAATAATGGATTTATTATCAACATTACGCATAGTTGAGTTGTTTGTATCATATCGGTATTATCATATCAGTAAGTAAATAACTTTATTTGTATAAGGAAAATTAGTAAACAATTAAAATTGAATTTATAAAGCACTGAATTGATGTGGAAAGTCATTTGCCAAATAACTTCTTTTAAGTTTTGAAAATTATGAGACTTATTCAGTAAAATACTGAAGAGCAAATTTTTTTTTCTTTTCAAATATTGAAACTAGTTTGAATGAGAACTAAGTTGCTAGGAGGACAAGTAAAACATTGATGTAGAGTTGTGTAGAAGAGGGCTTAATTAAAGTTCTTCTTTGCTAAGGATAATAGTCCACGAAAGGGACTTCGCAAACATGGAATATTAAAGTTTCTACCCTGGCATGTGGAATCATGGTGGTGGACTAGTTTTGATAACTTTAGGTTCATTTCTGTACCTTTTCTCGTCTTGATACCCTAATTAACCTGGTCGATAGGTTATCCGAAGTTCTTCCATGGGCCGCTTGATAACTCAAGTATCTTTAATAATAATAAATATGTCATTTTTTCTGTCATTAAAAAATATGTCAAAGAATGCAACCGTTCATATGAAGATGAAAAGGTCCCAGATGATGGTCATTACCTAACAGCAGTACAGAAACACTTAACAGTTGAGAAGAGAGAGATCTGAAAGAATGAAGAAAACTGGCAGTATAGGAAAGAAAATCACACTTAGCACTTAGATTGGTCTATCGTACCCCAAGGTGGGTGATGATTAAAATTTTTAAATAAATATTTTATTATTCATTATTGACCTTGAAGCTCCGGTCATATTTTTAGGATTTACAATATTGAATCTCTGAAGATCCACTGAAATTGAAATTGACTTAAATTCTTCATAAATTAGTTAATTAACTTTAATTGTGAAATTTTTTTTTTGTCACTTTAGGTTAGGGAAGTATTTGGTGTGAGGACCAGACCTGTACGGGAAGGGGACAATTGAAGGATGCCAGATACTTTCTTTTTTTGAGAAGAGATGCAGGAATACTGAGAAATCCCGATGAAAATCTTCTAGCCCCTTCTCGCCACGTCCAAGAAGTTATAAAAGGAGCTTGCCAGTGACCCCCAGATATTTTAGTCCCCGTCTATATCACTTTCTGTGGCAAAAAGCGTACCGTAGAGTGTCAGGCTTGTCGTAGGCTCTGCAGTTCTGATAACAGTGATAAGTGATAAGTTACAGTGATTTACAAATTATTTTGAGGCTTCGTTGTGAATAAGCATATTAATTTTATTTGTACATATTAATTTATATATTATCTGTAACTAATTTTCTATTTCTATTTTTTTGTTATTAGTAAGTAAGGCTGTATTTTCAGTAGGCTCTGTTGTAATTAGTAGATGTACTTGTTTGTGATAATAAATTATTTTTAATTTATCTCATTGTTCTTAATTTTGGTGAATCGTAGCCCATGAAAATATTTTAAATTTTGTGAAGTGAATTCCTACCAAACCATTCAATTTATTTAATTTCAGAATGTAATTATTATTTATTTTAATTAATGTTCAATATTGCAATTTATATAATACAGATATTATTATGACGAAGCGAGCAAGTAATATGGCTATTGAATACAGCCCCCCCCCTCATTAATTTTAATGACTTTATCTTTTCCCTACTGAATTTACCTTCCAAAGAAGGAAACTTAAGTGCCTGGAAAGAGGAACCGCACATCCCTTAATTAAGATAAAACAATAACTTTCCTTGAAATTTTTATTAATTAATTAGTTTATAATTTATAGGTTTTAGCCCGTCACGCAGGAGCAGTGTAAACTAAGCAAAATTGCCACAATTTATTAACGTCGGACTCAGGTAGGTATGAATGAGTGATTTCATCTCATAGGCCGAAAACTAGTTGAAATATTGGTAACGCTAGCTAGGCCGTTATGGGTAGAGAGGGATGTTGCTCTACCCCCCACAACTTTTCTCAATCCACCCCTAAAGAGAACCATCTCATTACTCTTAGTTATTTTTTATTGTATCTTATTGCTTATAGTTTTTTTTTGGTTAATAGTGAATTACACACTTGTACATGACACTAACAATAACAAGGATACTGAAAATGTTCACTAATTTCTATGCCTCCGTCTCGTTGGATTTCAAGTATTATATTCGTGGATATAATTTTCAAAGAGAAAAAAAAGTAGGCAACTCGTTAATAAATTTTAAAAATAATTGTCCACTCAACACTCCAGGAAAAATTCCTAAATATCCTACTATTTGTTTATTTTGTTTTTTAAACCTTGTAGGATGTAAATATTAAAAAATTACATTTATTATTAATAAGTTATTCAAATTTCTTTGTATTTTCAGTATTTCTTATAAAATTCGAGGAAGTCCATAAAGACTGAGAGGTCGTTAAAGTTTATATCGGTAGAGGGTGATAGAGGTTTTAAGATAGAAAAATTTAAAATTGTAATACATTCAATAATATTAACGTGAATTACGTAAAATATAATTTTCTAAAACTTATATTCTATAACATTTTTCAATGAAACGCATATTAAGGAACATGTTTATTAATTTAAATTCGAAGTCGCGCCCGCTTTTAAAATAAACAAACTAAATTCGATATTTGTGCTTTGCTTTACAAATTGTTAAACGGATATGATTTTCGTAAGCTTTGAATTAGCAGAATGGTTAGTTTTCCGGGAGACCACCGTCTTTCATGATATTAGTGCTGTATTTCATGAAAAGTAATAGATAGGATTTTTTTAAATAGTGACTTTTACTGTGGTATTTAATCCGACGTAAATTTTATACAATAAATGCAAGGGAATATAATAAAAAAAATCTTACTCCCTCAGCCGGGACTAGAACCCGGATCTCCTGCTTTCCGAAGAAGGATTTTTGCCTGGGTGGAGCAATGGCCAGCATACTTGCCCGGAAAGCAGTAGATCCGAGTTCAAGTCCCGGCTGAGGAAGTAAGATTTTTTTTATTATATTCCCTTGCATTTATTGTATAATAGATGGGAATGTTTATTAATTATCATATAAGTTGTAAAATATTTTTACAAAAGACGCAAAAGAATATTTATTTTTATTAAATTTATATTTATTTAATTCATNCTTGAACAGCTCTTCATTATTCTATTGAGCTTTTAAGACTATATTATTTTAAGACTATATTAGTGATTTATTATTTTCATGGAATATGCCCTAATAAAGGGCAGAAAATCTAATCTAAAATCTAAACTCAAAATCAAATCTAAACTTTTACTTTTATTTATTTTATGTTGTGTTGTTAGTAAATCCAAATATTGGGCATTAGGGTAGCTCAAGGGATCCGTTCGGATCTTGCAGTCCTGACGCTGCGGGTTCAAATCCCGCCCAGGGCAATCTTTTATTTATAAATAAAGGCTTGTCCTGAGCCATGGGTATTTAGAATGGGGTGGCAACCTGTAGATAGCCCCTCCCTCTATGATCCTAAGTAGTTGCAAGGGAGACTAACACTATTAATAAAATAATGGTTTTTTAGTCAAGGAACGGTCAAATACAAATACTAGTAAATTAGAAAGCTGAAAAACTCACTTAGTTTAAGGTGGACGTACTTTTTTAGGTTTTTTTACGAATGTATTAATTTACGTATCTATATTATTTAAAAAAAAAATCCTTTGTATGCTTAATTTCTTTGGGTAAAATATACAATTAATAAATATGTAATTATCAGATTTTTTTTTTTTTTTTTTTTTTTTGTTTGGGTCCGGTCAAGATTGATCTAAAAAATACAATTTTAAAAATGTCTATTTTAAAAATTATTTGCAACGTTTTGGCTTACATTGTAAGCAATCTTCAGAGCTATCATGATCACCATCACTTGCATCACCAAGTTCCCATTTTCATGACCGATCGTCCCTTCTCACCTTCATGGTGACCCTGAAGATGGCTTACATCCAAAACGTCGGCAAATAATTTTAAAATACACATTTTTAAAATTTTATTTTTTAGATCTACCTTGACCGAACCCCAACCAAAAACATCTGATAATTATATCTAAGGTCAAAATAAACTCTCCATTTAAATAAATATGTAAGTTTCACTATTCCCTGTTGGAGTTTAGAAGCGTTATGAAGTTCAAATAAATAAATCTATTTAAGAAATAGAAAAAAAAAAAGAAGTCCTTTATTCTATCCCTCATGAAAGAAGGCCATCTAATATTAAGTGAAGGAACCTTTTAAAATTCTTGGATTCAGGGATAAGGAGAGCACTTAGTGGGATTATCCCTAGGCCACTCTCCTACCACCTCAGCTACCCCTAATGAAGTGTTGATTTTCCATCTCACTCGTAGGGGATGAAGAAATGAGAGCTTTAATTTAAGGAAAAATATTGGTGAACATTTAGATCAGGATGTTTCACTTTCATATAAAATTATGTGAATTACATAGAGAGGTAAAGCCAAGTCGATGTCGTTACATTTAATAATTCAATTTGAGATACATATTCCGAAGAAGTCCTCCTATTCAGATTAGTGTCCCGATTTTTGAAAAATTTCTACGATTAATCATTTTGGTACTCTCAAACCTATACATAAGAAAACAGGAGGAAGAATAAGCTTAGTGAATACACACAAAAATAGAAAAATTTCCAAATTTTCGGGGAGACTGCTCGCCCTTCGTCAGAGATCCAAGACTATTTGTAAGATTTGATATTTATTCCTCTTTGAAGAACGGAGAAGTCTCCCCGAAAATTTGGAAATAATCAATGTTTTCACTATGCTCATTTTAATATGCTTTTTATTTTATGAAAAAAAATTAGGTTTACTACAAAGTAGGTTATACTACCCCTAATATTGTAAAAGGACAGAGTGTAAATTCTGGCTATAGTGTGTAAATATACTTGGGCAAAGTTGGTATTTCTATTTCAACACTTCTAATACTGTACTGCCGATATATGTGACCTTTCTCCTTGTTATTTATGTATTCATTCTGTCATTCGTCCCCTCAGGGTTACGGAGTGATGGACTATATAATGGCATCCCCCTTATTCTAAACACCCATAGCGCTGGGGATGTTTTTAATTATTGATAAAAGCTTGCCCAGGGCAGGATTTAAACCCACTATGTCAGGATAAGAGTCCTGACGTATCTTCTCGGCTATATACCGTCGTCCCTGTATGAGACCCTACGGATATGATATGGATTTATACAGCATTGATGTCTTATAATAATATTTGGCGAATTTTTTTACTAAAAACTGTTTTGGTGGAGAATTTTTGTTAGGGTTCGGTCAAGTTGATCCAAAAAATACAACTTAAAAAAATACACATTAAAATTTTATTTTGGATCTACCTTAACCGAACCCCCAAAAAATCCTCAACCAAAAATCTCTTCGATCAAAAACTTTCCATTTAAAAGATGTTATGCTCCTTCCAAGGCTATTTGTAAGATTTGATAATGAACTTTTGTACTTATATGCATTAAACCTCCTTCTTTAGTACATTTTCACAATTTTTTATTGCCATAACACTATATTACTATTGTTATTTACTAAAATTCTATTTAGTAAAATGTTATTTTGGGAATTCTAGTTAAATATTGTCTGGTAACTAATAATTTGAAAATTGTTGATGAAAAACTCCGCTATTAATCTCCCCAATACATGTTGTCTATATAATTATCGAAAAAGAAAGAAAGAAGAAACTAACAAATACTTAGTTAGAAGCTAGGTCATTCATTTAAAAACAAATATATAAGTGAAAAACAATATATCTGGGAGGGCAACTCAATGTCTTTAGTCAAAAATATATTTATTTTCACATTAATTTTAGTTTAACAATTTATTTATTCATATAAATTGCCAGAGGTGAACTTCTTGACTTAAATTTTAGACCATTGGACAAGGATAGAAATTAGAACTGTAGTCTATGTAATCTGTAAACTTTAAATAGACAAAAGGCATTTAACATTGATGAACATCTTGGTAAAATAAATTTAAAGTATTAGAATCAGAAGGGATTGAAACATTATATTTATATTATACATAACCATGTTATATTTATTAGCATACTTTTTTTTAACAGCAAAATTAACTCTTTATTTAAAAAAAAAATTCTGTACATATTTTATACATTATAATTTTTGATGGGGTACATTACTGTCCTTGCTCGTCTATCCCGGGACGTAACCCTTCCTTAGAGAGGAGCCCAGGTTAACCTGCGATTGACTATCTGGCATCCATCTTCTCCTTATTCTAGGATAAGAAGGGGACTAGATAGGGAGTCAAGGAGGGAGTGAGAGGGGGAGAAAAATGCTCTCCCTTGGTATTTTAACTAAACTGGCTGGAGTAGGTCCCTTGGCCACCTCCTCTTGAGGCGTCGGTGATGGTGGTCGGGATGAACTTGGGATGCCAGGGAGAGGACTAGAGGATTTGGATGTCCTTGGAGGTTTGTGTGGAACTTATCAAACCTGGAGGGGATGAGCTCGGAAACAAGAGGTACTTGCAGGTCAGAATGGATGGTTTTATTGGATACACAGGGAGGAGTGTTGAGGATTGTGCGAAGTATAATATTTTTAATAATTTTTGTATTAAATTTGTTTACGATTTTAGTGCTATATACTATATAAGACTGAGCTTATACAAACCTACATGTATCCATGCAATACTTTTTCTATTAATATTATTAAATGTGAATTATGTTTAATTTATTTTAATGTTGTGCTATATTTTTTAAAAGACGCAAAAATGAAAGATATATTGAATAGTACTTATCAAATTTGAATGTTTCTCCTTATCACCATTCCCGAAAGAAAGGACAGAGTACCATATTCATCAACATTCACTGTTCTATTTTGTATGTTGCGTTTATATCTTGCTTACGTACATTCTCAATAACACAGTGTCATCCTCGCAAGTTCACTTTTCCGTGAAAGCAGTAAGGCCTAAGGCTTCTAGTCGATTTTCTGAAAGATATATATATATGTGTGTGTATATATGTATACTCGTATATTTGACCTGGAAGCTTTATGAAAGCATCATATTGGAAAAAAAAATTATTATTATTATTCTTATAACTAATTATGTAAAAATTACATAACATAAAAGGTGGTTAATTGTCTAGAAAGATCAAATTAGTCTTTCAATATTATTTATGGCGATGTTGGATAAAATTTTATAAAACCATTCATTTTTTTTGACGTACTTGTACGATTTTTTTTTTGCAGTACAGTCGGCGTACTTTAGAAAAACATTTTAAAAATTTACATATAACATTCACATATGCTTGAAATATAATCAAACTGCTGCAAGTATTTTAGAGTGAAGATACTTATCCCAGGCAGTTGTGTTGCGACAGAGAACGCAAAAACAGCTAGAGTTGACAGGGGTTCGGTGAGGGACATGTCGACAAAAACATGATCTGTTTGGCGAGGACTTCAGGGTTGTCTAGGATCTAGGACGTGAGAGAGAGAGAGAGAGAGAGAGAGCGAGAGGAGAGAGAGAGAGAGAGAGAGTCCATATGTCTAATCTTCTGTGTGTGTGCGCGCGTTCGTGTGTAGGGAGAGAGAGTGGGTTAGAGCGCGAGAGAGAGAGAGAGAGAGAGAGAGAGAGAGAGAGAGAGAGAGAGAGAGAGAGAGAGAGAGAGAGAGAGAGGGGACTAGAGTGAGAGAGATTGAGCGTGTTGGAATGATAGTAGATCACTTAAATTCACTCTCTCTCTCTTTCTCTCTTCTCTTCCATTATTCTCCATTTCTCCCGTTACTCTTAAATCTCTCTCTTTCTCTCTCTATCTCACTATTTCCACAACAGTCGCTCTTCTCCGGATCCTATTTAGGTCCACTTTACGATTTGGAGTTTATAGCATTCAAGAATGACTTGTCCCGACATCCAGTCTCCAAATGTATCATGATACATGCTCCGTAAAGAGGAATTTTAACCGAGCAAACTAAATACAAACAGTCTCAGGAGCTGCGTAATCCAAGTAGATTTCCCATATTATCATAAATATGAATATAAATATAAATAAATAACGAAAATTAAACCTAAAATCGTAGCTGCATTAGCAAATTTTTACACACACAAATAACAATGATATACGATTAATAATTTAGGTTTTTCCATAAATTTAGGTCCTTTCCTATCACACAATCTCAACGAAAAATTAATACTTGCCTAGAAAAGTCTAATTACCGAATTTGGTTTCTATATTCTGAAAATTAGAGAAATTATAGGTCTCAGCCAGCACTACAAATTCTTAATATATCTTCTCTGAAAAGAATTTTTTTTTTTCTTTTCTTTTTTTTAGTTTATAGAATATAATTGTTTTAAAAATTAATTTTTACAACTTTGCTCTTAATTTTTTTTTTCGTCACGCTAATAATAACGAAGATATGAAAATTTTAAATTTTGTCCCCCCTCTAGTTCAGAGAGAGGGAGTTTCCCTCTCCCCCGAACGTTTTCAGCCACTAATGAAGTTGTTGTTTGTGGTTTAGAGGCGCTCAACGACCATGGTTATCAGCGCCTGTTATTTTTAATTTATTTATTTATTTTTTTAAAAATAATCTCTAATAGTAATCCAATACTTATTTGCTGGAGATCACATGATCCCGTGTACATAATGAGTAGTCCAGAAGCAAGAGTAGTCAGAGGACACGCCATCACGCCCAGGACAGGCCGCGGCGCCCCCCGGTCCCAGCTCTCCAGCGCTGCCTTGGGAGGCCCACATCTAGGTGGCTGGCTGTCTGGCCTGGGGTTGAGGGTGTGATTGGTGGTGCCAGGCCAACCACACCCTCCAGCCACTAGTGAAGTCATAATGGTTTGCCATCATTATTTTAAAAATTGCAGCTGCTGGACTCACTCATCCACTTAAATCCATGTGTGTATATACCTGCATGATTATAACGGATCATATTTTATCATCTCCAATGAATGATGGGTGAAGATCGTTTGAAGTTTTCCTTCATGGTACGAACATGGAAAGCTTGATTTCCTCTCGGGAAATCAGATAAAAAGTTTAAGATACAGGGGAAAAAAAACATCATTGCATGGAGAACGTTTATTTTAATCTAACTTGATTTCCGCTTTTTAATAAATATTACACAAAATATTTTTTTTTAAAATGCTAATGGGATAGGAACGTGAATTTTTTATATTTTTGAGATACAGGCAGTGGAGATAGAAAAAAAAATTATTCATGTACTTAAATTTTTTTTTACATTTATATTTTTCTTTAGTTTGTTTTGTCTAGCAATAACGGTAGATATTGACGGATTTTTAATTTGGACTTTCATTAAATCTTCTGTCCTATTCGCCTGACAATTTGCGTCAAATCATCAAAGTGAAAAATTTCCTTAGAAATAACCAATAAAAACATTAATGATTTAACAGATATAATTTGCATATTGTTATAATACAAATATTCACGTAGCATTTAGATAATTCTTCATCAAGTGTTTCTGTTGGTCAGCAAAATCTCACAATTAGAAATGTGTCCCCCCTCCCACACTAATTCAGATACTTGATTAAGAAGGCCTTAAACTTCATCAACTATAATTTTCCTCAAACGTCAAATCCCACCACCAATCAAGATTTAAAATGATTACAGATTAATTTAAGGACATTTTCTCCCTGCTTATAATGCGTTTTATTCAGATGGCATATTCAATGCTTAAGTATCATCTTTAGACATTTCTACATATAAAAATGTATTTTACATGTGTTTTATATAAACCTTCACTAATTTAAAGCTGTATTAACAAATTTCTAAGATTTTTTATTTATTTTTTTCACTTTTATTTTTATTTTTTTACTTTGAAAAGTATCTATCTATCAGCGAAGACAAAAATAAAAGGAATGATTACATTTATTTTATTTATTTCATTTCAAATGTATAGATTTACCTGTAAATTAAATAAAAAATAATTAAAAAAATTTTGTGAAAAATATTTACAGATATAAATAAATAAATATTTTTGAGAAATAATAGTGGGCGGATTTATTTTTTCCTCGCTGCAAATGAGAATCTTGTTTCCGACAGAATCCCCCTCAGAAAGCTGATACCCGATTATTCTTATCTTTCAGAGGGCTTTCTGAAGAATATCTCTTACAAATCTCTTATTCGACACAAACTTATCAAAAAGTATTTGACACGCAAAAATAAGGGGGTAGATATGTCATTGAGGCTGGCTCTAGGCCGTCCAGAAGGATAGAGGTGTGGGAGACTCAACAAGTTAGATTTATATTTGTGTTTCATAATGAGCATGTAACCGAAAATTTTATTGATCACATTTGGCTTCTACTATATTTTAATAATGACGAGATTCAAGATAATATTTCATTTTTTTTTAAACATCTTTTTCTAAACACTTCATTCCTCAAATTGGATTTTAAAAAGAAGCTAAATTTTAAAGGTAAAAAAAAAAATGAAGAACTTTGCTACAAATGACTGTTCATTATTGTTGTCATATCCATAAAATAAATTTTAGATAAATGAATTAGAATTTTCTCAAAATAAACATGTTTTACTTATGGCAAGTAAGATTCGGCAGCAAGGATGTCTAGTGGTTTAAGTGCTAGTCAGTCAAAGGTCTCAGGTTAATTGCTCTAACGCACGCTAAATTTTTTTTCTTTCTGTGTTTCTGTTTATAATGATACATATGATTTTTGAACTGATCCTATGGAACATCCAGCCCTATGTGGGTACTTTTCTTCATAAAATGGAAAAAAAAATCGTTATTTGACGATTCTTCTCTTGTTTACCATGGGTCAAGAATAAATATATCTTTTTAATGTATTTCTCCCTTCGGCCTCTATTTTTTTTTTTTTACCTAAAGGGTTTGTTTCTTTTTTTTTATGACACGTAAAAAACGTCTGATGATAGCTGACGTCTCTAAATTTTACATAAAAGTTCTACCTCCAGGTTTCGCTGATCTCTTTGTTCGAGTTCTGGTAGCTTTTAGGTTATTGTACCAAACACTAATTAGCCCCCACTGATCCTGAGCCAATAAAGGCACTTTGTCTTCCTAGCACTACACTCGCGAGTGCAAACTAATAATGAGTGTAAACACTCCATGTAACAAATGTAAACAAAGGCTATTACAGCAAAGAGCTGTTTCTAAACCTGTTTTGTGGTATATTTGGATATTTGTACGCGCCCATTCTGTTAAAATGCGTGCCAGTTATTTGTTCAGGAACGAAATTCACTGTGAAAACAGGAAATTATTTTCATTCGTGTGGATATATCCGGGTAGAGTTAAATTCCAAACATGAATATAATATAAAGAATTAAAATAATTCGGAATAAAGAAAACAGATGTTTATAGATTAAAATTTAATGACACAATTTAAAAAAATTACTTCTTGGTTGTTGAAAAAAAAAAAGCACTTTTAGTTGAGTTGTTAAAAGCTTTTTACTTGGTAGATAATATAATTGAGAAATATATAGTTATGAAATTAGAGAATATATAACAATTATAAGAACATATTTTTCAAAAGCGACAATTTAAATAGTTAATAAGAACTCTCAGAAAAATTTTTTGTGTAAAAATTCAACTGAATATATAGGTACCTCTCTCTGGGATATGCCAATAAGGTTATATATATTTTTTTTATAACCTGAATGTATTTTTTAATAAAATTTACATAAAGCGTTAACTGTAAATATTTAAAAAAATTTACAACACTTGATAAATGAATATTACACTACACAATGTTTTTAAATCCTCAAAAAACGACTTTTAAAATATGATGAACGTATCATGTGCATAGTGTTTCCTATATTGGTTTCGTGAAGATCCTTTGAAATTAAAAAAAAAAAAGCCGCGTTTTGGATTTCTACATTGGATTTACATTAAATTTAAAAATAAGTTACAGATATTAACAGCTTCTAACTTCTTTAATGACGAGCTAAATGTACATTATAAAATTACAGGAACTTCGAAACGAAATCTTGCACAAAACGTTCCAGAAGCACTGTTTACAATTTCTTGATACATTTAAAATATTTTTATGAATATATTTTTTTTATTCCCATGTAAGGGTAGGGAATAGAATAAAAGTGTGACTGTGGGAATTTAATAAGTTATCTAGCTCTCCCCTTGGAAAACGCGCTTGCCCGGACAGCAGGAGATCCAGGTTCGAGCCCTGGCAGGGACAGATAGATGTTTTATTCTATTCACTAGCATTTATCGTTTAAAATATTTTTCTCATCTAGTGAGCATTTTCCAGTATTGCCATATATTCACTCTCAATGTGTTAAACTCTAAGTATAAAAATGAGAAAGAATATTTTTGATTGATGGACAATTTTGTGATACGCAAGAGCACGGGGCAAGTTTCCAAAGGTTCACATACTTGAAAAAAATTTGTTTTAAGTTTCGGTGGAATGCAGAGATTACTAAAACAGAAAATAAATAAGAGTCGGGTTTACATAATTGCATATTTTAAATCATTACTTAAAGCTGATTGTTGAATAGATTAATATTTTTCTGAAGAGAGAAATTCCTCCCAGGAAAAAGACCTGCTCCTTGCCTATCAACATTCCTCCCACCAAAATATTCTCAAGAAGAAAACAATAATAAAACCAATATGGTTCCCAGAAGTACACCATGAATCACCTTGCTCATTACTAACAAAAAGTAACTGTATATTTAGCGTTAAACTTGCTTACTTAGGCTCAAGAGAATAGTAAAAAGAACCACTGGACTACCGTGATATTTTTGCAGCGAAGTACAAATGCATATAGACTGATAAATATTAGAAGAAATGTTTTAAAGCCTTAGGATAGATATACTATTTATATCTGAATGATTTCCATTAGAAGAATTCATTTTTCCTCACTTAAACGCACTTTTTTAAATAAGTGCGATAAATGTATGAAATACTCTAACAATGAAAGAGTGATAAAGGGCTAGTGTAACAGCTGTTTCTCTACAGCCATTCATAATACGCGTCCCATTGTGAGGAGGTGCGATTAGAGCAGCTCTGAAATCTACTCACGCTCTTCCCATTCATCAGCTGTCGCCGCTAATTGGCAATCAGAGCAGCTCTAGGGAGATCTGGGTCCAGATCCCCTCTCGCCCCCTGTCAGCACTGATAAGGGGGGCTGATAAGAAACCTCCCTCTGATAAGGCTGTATCTCCCAGTGAGCCCGTTTCTTATATCGCCCTTGGGTAATAATCAGACCGTCAGAAAGGAAAATTTACAACTGAGTTTGGACTCATAATATAGGCCATCTTGAGTAATAGTCTGATAACCTTTTTTTTTAATTTGTTTAAATTTTCTACCATTTTAATGTAAGATCATATTATTATCATAATCATGTTGAAAAATAAATTAATTTTGAAGATTTTGATTTTCTATTGCTAATGATTACTGTGGTACCAGTAGATGAGTAGTTATGGTTCGGTAAGAAAGGATTTAAGAAAGAAATTACAAGAATTAATTGTTTAATGTCAAGATTTTTGCTAATTTTCCGGGGTAGCAGGGAGTATCTGGAAAGTCAGACTGACAAAAAATAAAAAATAAACGTGGCCTGGATAGCAGGAGATCCAGGTTCGAGTCCTGGCTGGGACAATTAGATTTTTTATTCTGTTTCCTTGCACTAAAAATTAGTAAAACTAAACGCGTTTTACTTTGATTAGTGGTTAGCCAGGCTTGACCTGTCATGAACATTAACTCTGAAGATGGCTTTAAATGTGGGCCAAAACTTTGGGATAAAGTGCAATATATATATATAG
>KZ807566.1:264967-277584 GCA_000696205.2 Oncopeltus fasciatus
TCCATTTCTTTTTGAAATATTTATTCAATAATTTTCCATTAGGAATTCTATAGTTGTCCGAAACAGCAGGATCCAGGAAATATAAGATTTGTGCTAAGGTTGAAAACATGTATTATGAATCCAATAATTTCTTTCTAAACTCCTTTCTGACTGAAGTTGAACTATCGATGCACTGTTACTACAATTGACTCCTTACTGACTGTTGCCGTACATTTTAACTGACTCAAAGAACAATATGGTCTAATGGGAAGACAATAAAGCCCCTTGCCAAAACTTTAAACAACAAACCGACTTTTTGTGTAACGATAACAGCTTAATCTGGAAGTACGGATTGAGAATTCTAGGGATCAGATATGTCATTAAATGAGAGCAAGATACAATTCTTCCAACCCAAAGTAGTCCTTGCAATGCTCAAAGCTCTCTATTTCGTCTCTAATTCCACCATAAATCGGTGAGATCTCATTGGTACAATGATTAGTCAAAATCTGTTTCACCTCTTTTGTTTCTTCTCAACCCCATCTCCTTGCAAAATCCTTAGCCACACTCAAAATTCTATATAACCCTCATAGACGCTATCTTAAAAGCTGGTCGCTTCATCTATAAAAAATATAGCGTGCTATACTGACATTTTAATAGATTTATGTAGAAATTTGTTATTTATATATCTATTGTAAATTGTGAAAAGTATGACTTACTAAACATATTTACATATACAGATTGTAAATATTTATCATTTTATGAAATATATAATATTCTTTTTCAGTAAAGAGTGTTTGTTGGTTTTAAACTACCTTATTGTTAATAAGCCTAATCTGAATTATCTTCGGAAGTACGACAGTCAAAAATATTAAGGCGAAAATGCATTTTTCCTCTGAATTAATAAATTTTTATTATTTGATTTTGGATGAGGTTAAGTCCTAGAAATGCTTTGAAACATAAAATAATGATTATTATAAATTTCTTTATAAATTAAAAGAAAGTAAAAAGTTAAATGCTAGCTTTACGTCTGTAATACTATTGTTGGTGGAGTATTGTGTTAAGGGTTAAAAACATTAGATAAAAAAAAATAAATATGATAATTAAAACTGTTATTCTTGTGTTAAAAAAAAAAAAAGCTGAGATCAGTGACGTCACCTTTTGAGAGAAAGGAAGCTTAATTACTCTTTTGGGACTCGTACAAAATTGTAATATATTGATTAATCCATAAGCCAGCCTATTTAATTGCAAGATAACTTATTAAAAATGGAAACTAGGGAGAGTATAATTACTACACTGCTAAACAAGTAATAACAGAAAAGTGGGAAATATAGTTAGTTAATCTAATTCCTAAGAGATGGGTTGTTTGCTTTTATAATCAACATGTTTTCGTTTAAAAAAAATAAAAAAAATTCAAAACTGTCGCCGTCAAAATTAAATTTTGTCAAAAGCATGCACCAACTATTTTAGTTTATTTTCTTAAAATGTTTTGATTTGCATCAGACGACTGTATATGAAACTCAAAATTCTTCACTAGAACTGGAATTCTTCAGGGATACAGAAGGGAGGAAAAAAACAAAATGATAAAAAAACAAAAACAGAAGCTACTTATTCAAGTAAAATCTGAACTTTAAACTTTAGCCCTTCAAGTCCCAGGGGGAGTAAGAAAGCGCTTGGGAATTTATCGCTTATCCTATCTAATTTAGCCCCCCTCCCCCTTCTCTGAATAGCCTCCCCTCATTCTTCCTTTTGAAGTAATTCATCCGTAGGACGGTCTGCTGTGTGTACTGTCTGGAATAATTGCACTTTCCCTCTGCCTCAATCATACTCATTCGCTAATTGCATCTATTCACACTAGACTCAATTCGCTTTATCGACTGGTTTTCAAAATATCATAACAGCTTGACGGATGTAGAAAAACTCGAGAAAAAAATATTGAGAATTATTAGTTATCATGAATAAAGAAAAAAATAATAAAATAAACACCTAATTTAGAAATTTTTATCCCTAAACACGAACAGCTTCAAATACTACATGTTCCATACAAGAAATGCAAGGAAATAGAATAAGGGCGCCAGGCTAGCTCAGGGGATCCGTACGGGTCTCGCAATCCTGACACCGCGGGTTCAAATCCCGCCCAGGTCAATCTTTTATTTATAATATAGAAGCTTGTCCTGAGCCTTGGGTGTTTAAAATGTGGTGGACACCTGTAGATAGCCCCTTCCTCCATGACCCTAAGTGGTTGAATGGAAGGCTAACACTAAGGAAATAGAGAAATCTTGCTACCTCAGCCGGGACTCGAACCCGGGTCTCCTGCTTTCCGGGCAGTTATAGTCATTGCTCCACCGAGGTCTAGCCAGATACACTCATGCAGTACAATCATGCTAAGGACTTCGGAGCCATCCAGGCCCTTCCCTATTTGCCTCATCACTTCGCAGTAAACCCCCCCCCCCCCTGAGAAGTCAAGTCAGTACTGATCGGTGATCGGTCACCTCGTCAATGAGAGGCATTATACGTCTACCAGTGACTACACTACTCCCAGTCAAAGGTCATCAAGAAGTGGTTTTAAAGTATCAAACCTTCTTGGGAGCTCATGAAACGTCACAGGATACAATTTCCTGCAAGAGAGGTCGTGAAGAACATATTCAACAGGGAATATATTTGTGTATGCGGACAAAATAAGGTTATGTAATTTTTAATTTTTAAAATCTAAAAAAACATTATTATTAATGACAATGGAACTTTTAATTCATTTATGGTTAAAACTTTAGTTTTCATTTTAAATAATTTCAAGTTTATTCTCTCCTTATTTTATTTTATTTTTTTCCTTTTATATTATTCCACTAAAATCCACTGTTAAACATATATGATTTCTTTATCGTAAAGTTGACACATGACACTTATGTATTTTTTTTACAGTGAATCAAGTATTAATATCATATCATAAAATTAAACTTAATTCCAAATTTATGAAAGAAAATGTAAATTTGTATATTTCTATCAAATACACTTTTAAAAGGTTTAGAAACAAATATACACTAATTCAATAATGCTTTGGTTAGGAAGGTAGGTTATTCATTCCTTCTACACCTATTAAATAGTAGTGATTCAAACCAAATGCTATTCTCAGTGTGAGATTTATTTGGTATCATATATTTATATTGAAGTAATATATATTCTGATACCTTTCTTCATTCGTAGACAGTCTTCCATTAGGAATTCTATAGTTGTCCGAAACAGCAGGATCCAGGAAATATAAGATTTGTGCTAAGGTTGAAAACAAAGAGGTAGGTTCCTGTGTCACTCCATTAGTAACTAGAGAACCTCTTTGCCTTCATGACCCGACTGTCACATTCCGTCAAGGAGTTTCACATTTAGCTGTGACATCACTAGACATTCATTCCGATCTAGAATAGGAAGGGGCCCACTACAATATCTTTACTACATCTTATACTTCCCGGCAAGTTTGTAGTCCGTGTATAGATAATCTATATCATAACAGGACATGAACATAACTTATACATTTTGTTGGAGAAATGACAATTCATATGGAAATAGGTTTGGCTGAAAAAAAATAAGCAGATACACAGTGTATATGTTTATCTGTACACACAGACACACACAGATATATATATAATTTGTCATATTTTTGGCCTGTCCAATGAATGGTCGGTTAGGATCCGTTGAAACTTTTCAAAAGTTGCGTCATCTAACTAACCCATTAAACCTTTGATTCCCTGTTAGATATCTCCTTTAAAATAAAAAATACAACTTAAGATTCGAATTTCTTGGTTAAAACGTATGAAGAAAATTGTTGATTACATTAAATTATAAATAACCAAAAAAAAAAAAACCGGAAAATAATAGTCTTGTAGAATGAATTTGCCATCTTTAAACTTATGATTGGTTACAAAAACATATATTACGTTTCGGACTGGCAGTAAGAGTGCGCTATATATATGAATAAACACAATGGAAGACTCATTTTTCACACCTCAATTATTAGAAACACTTATTAGAAAGAAATATGATCTTTAGTCCGATACCCCCCACCCTTCCACCACTCACGTTGTCGATCTCAAAAATCTCTCACAAGTTTCAAACCCCACATGTGAGTCATGAATATAAGATCCTGGTGGCACGACGTCCCCTCACGCTTTTATTATAGGTAGGTGTGGTGAGTTATTTTTTTTAATCTTTTGCTTTTTTTTTTTTTTTTTTAATTTTTCTACAAATTCTACATACTTTTGATGTCAAATTACATTTAGTTATGGAAAATATATGTAACAGTAATGTAAATCATATAATTTTTTATGTTTTTTTTCTTTATGACATTGTATTTCAACAGCCCTGAAGATGTCTTATAGCTTAATAAAAGTCTTAGCTTAATTCACACTTGGCAGATACTTTTTTTTTAAAAAAAAATTTTAAATTGTATTTTTTGGATCTACCTTGACCGAACCCCAACAAAATTAAATCTAATAATAATATCTTTGTTAAAAAACTCTCCATTTGAATAATTATTTAGCAGGCAGTGCGTAAATGAAGAGCTACTTTTATATAATTTTTACGGATCTCAGCCATGTAATAATATCATAAATGAGATATCGCATATACTTAATAAATATATCATTCCCACAGCTTTAATATCAGATGCGGTATGACGTATAATACAGAGCTTTAATTTAAGCTCCATAATGAAACACATAAGCAATTAAGTTAGCAGAGAGCCACATGGAGGGACTTGGTGTAGGGAAATCTCAGGGAAATGGCTAATTGTGCAGATTTGATGTCAGAAAGACCTCAGTTGGGCTTTGTAATCAAACTTGGGGCTAATTACTGCACCGAATGATTAATTACTCCAGACCACTCGCTGATTGAAGAAATACATTAGAGAAGAATGTATTAACTTGTTACAAGGTCAATGGGAAGTCAGCCAACAATAGATACCTTTTCAATGATTTCATTGTTATCAGAGACAATAATTCTAACTTGATTGCCAATATTAGTGAGAACTTTTATATTTCTGTTCAAGAAGAATAATTGAATTGGATCTCTCAACTTAATGAAAGACATGTTTAATAAAATCTAATTTAATAAACATTTCTATGTTCCTTGTAAAGGAAGATATTCCATGTGTCATTAATTATATTTTCACGGGCTATGGGTCACTAATAATTAAGAAAAATAAGATAAATTACAGTTACTTTATTGCCACAAATAATTATATATTAATATAATATAAAATATTTGTTAAGTGTAGGGGAGGGGGGAACTGTGATGTTGAGGAATTCACTTAGTTTACGCAGCTCCTGCGTGACAGACTATTTACCCCCCAAAATTTTCGTTCACCGTCAACCGGTTTAACAGTAAATAAACAGACCTGTAATTCCCTTTCAACAGAATTCCTCCTTCACCGATTAGAAGGAATGACTCTCCTCGAATTTATTCTCGACAGGTCTCAGCAGTACTTCCTAAATAGCGGAGTCCCGATACCTCTCTCCCCCACATACTACCCCTACGCACATACGCATATATTAATGTATCAGCAATCAGTCAGTCTCTGATACCCAAACCCTATGTGAGCAGACCAGTCCAGGACCTCTCTACTTCCCATAATATTACCATACTTGACACTTTTATGAGGAAAAAACTACCCCCTACCCACCCGCCCACACTGAAAAAAGCTAACTGAAGAAGACTAAAGGAACGACGAAAGGAATAAAAATTTTTAAACAAAATAATAGCTTTTATATTTTTCCCTTTATGCCTGTACTAAAACATAAATAATACAAGATCAGCAGCGAAGGAATAATTCATTCTGATACATTTACCAATTTTAATTTTTATAAATATTATTTGTGCAATTTATCATGTTTTATTTATTTATTTTTTTTTAACTTCTTACTTTCTTTTCCCTATTAGTCTCCATTTCTTTTTGAAATATTTATTCAATAATTTGATTTTAAAATTGTTTTTAATTCATAAATAAAAATTCATTGAATCTTTTGCTATGTAAATTAATATTTTTTAGAATCTATATTAACATAATAATTTAAAAAAAAACACATTTCAGTCTGACTAGTTCAATAAGTAAATGTATTTAAAGAATTCTACCTGCAGGATTAAAACCCGAAAGATATAATAGAATATTATCACTTTCATATTACAAATGATTTTCACTTTTTAAATGGAAAAATAACTATACGACTAAGGGTTACCTATCTTTTTGTTACGTAGGATAACTTCTCTTACTAAATGTGTGTATCTTTCTTATTTTTATATGTTATTATTTAGTTTATTAAACCTTTTATAAAAAATTTCCGAACACTTAAAGAAATACAAGTTAAATATATGTTAAATGCATTTTAGTTTATATATTGCTCCTACCTTTAGCGCCTGGAGTTGTGTCCGTATTTCACCCTCTGAGAACGTAACAGCTGCACGACACGAAATATTTGATTGCTCTAACTCAGTAACTAAATCGTTCATGCCCTGAAACAAATATAATATTTATATAAATAAATAAATACAAATATATACATATATATATATAGCTTTTGAAAGTCTTCTCATGTAGACAAATTAACTTGTGCCTATGCAGTGATCAAAGGTGTTTATAGGCTGTTAAACATCTTGTTTTGGAAATAGTTGAGATTCTGGCTTTAGAAATCTTTAATTATGCTTTAGTCGGATTCAAATCAGCCAAGAGGTTTGAGATTTCAGATCCTAGACCCATCTGTCTTAAGACCTGATTAAGGAAAAATTGTTTGCCATTCCATATTCCCTCAGGGTGCAAAACCAACTGACAGGTATGTTGAGTTCAGTTGCTCTTGAANTAAATATCAACTAATATAATTGATAAATTATATACAATAAGTAATTTTATGTTTTTGTATTATAAACCCAACAAAAGTTGGATTGTATTTATTTATTTTCATTTTTGTGAGTATTTCTCATTTAAAAGATTGAAGAGCAAATAATAGTTGTCAAACACTTCATGTTCATGGTTCTCTGCCGCATGTAAATATTTACATTTAAATCCATCTTTAATGAATCATGAATTACACATCTCCTGTTCCTGGGCTTTTGATATTTTTGGATAAAATATAAAATAGTATTTAAAAAAATATTTCATGGGAAGAAATGGAATTGCTTCCCCTCTCCGGAACTCGCTAGAAAAGATTATACTCCAGGATCCTACAAGTAAAACAATATCTTTTCCAGCAAGGACTTTTATTTAAGTTTATCAGTTTTTATCGAACGCCATATCTTGTATTCGATGAAACTTCATGGAATGTGATATCTTGCAAGAGGATACCAAAATAAGTCAGAACAAAAGGCTCTCCGTTCTGAGCTATACACAGACCACACCTACGACAAGCTGGCAGGGGCCTAATGAGATCCCGCCAGATTAATTCCGTATACATACAGGAGGCGGTGTTTATCTTCCTGGATCCTCCAGCTAACAAGTTGTCTCTCGCGGGATACGCAAACAGACCTCCAGAGGAAGGAGTCTGATCGGACCTCAACCAACAGAGCCCAATCAACCTACTTTGGGGCAAAGGTTTGTTTGATCTGACGCAAAAAGAGCCACCAAGTTGTGTCGTTCGAGAACATCTTTGGCTCTTTGGGCAATCACTTATACTTGAGTGCAGTAGTACTCTCCAAGTACAGCAAAACCGTGAAATTTCTGTTATGAGAGCAGAAAAGTTTTTACGATTCGTGTAAAAAATTATATTTCTCACAATGTAATAAAATACTGTTTTATTTATTTATTTCTTAAATTTCAATGCATCATTAGGATAAGATAAAGGGTCAGTACTGCAATGTTGTGCTTGAGGTAATGGGGAAAACCAGGGCACGATGACCTTAAGGATATTTTAGTAAATTACAAAGATATATAGATATTACGGTTGTTCTCATGATACATTTTAAACAAAATATATAAATATATATATATATATATGTACATATATATATTGGTTTGCAACATACAGCACTGAAATGGCTTGAATTCCGTCCTTCATTATGGAACTAGTGGTATGCAAGGAGTGTTCGGATGGGGTACTTGCACTCTTGAGGAAGGCTATTGCTGTCTACGTCAAGCCATTCTGCACTAACACATACAATATANAATAAAAATAATTCGGGGAAAAAAAAAGTGAGAGACAGCTTGAAATGTCAGTGAGAGTAGAAATATTTATATGTTACAGCTGGCGTAGGATATAGTTCAAAGCAATGGAGCTCAGCTCAGTTTTATTTATTAATACAGAATATATTTTACGAGTTGCCTAGGGAAAATGAAAAACTACGAGGGTGGGTTTATCTGAGCCCAACATTTGTATTAAACTACCCAGAAGACACAATTATTTATTTTTTTTAATTGAAATTATTCATGTCATATTTTAATGAAGGCTTTGATCGTACTAATTGGAATGTTGGATTACCTGTGATGACTAGCGAGAGGGAAAATTTTTTTTTTTCTCGATTTAGCGTTTGTATTTTATATTTCAGAGCAATAAAAAAAAGATAGATTGCAATCAGGAAAAAATACTAAATAGTGCTCCTTAACAATAATAATAATAATGAAAAGATTTTCCCAGAACATAGCCATTAATAAATTATATTAATAACTAATTTCGCATTCATAAATTGTGATACACTAAACACGTGACCCTAATTATAATTATAAAAAGCTAATTAAATAATTAGTAAATTGTTGTTTGACTGTAGAACTTTAAGAAGGGTTTTTGATTTGGGATTAGTTCTTGAAATTTAAAGGAATAGAAACTAACTGTTAATCTAAAAATATTTTATTATTGCCAACAATAACTATTTTTGTACATATTATTATATCATTTGAAAGTACATTACAAGAAGCACGCGATGTAGTATATAATTATTATACAAAGTGTTTATAATAAATGAAGAAAGGATTATCAGGAATCTCTTGGTAGGTGAAAAATTAAATTGTAACCAAAAAAGTTTTATTTTAGCCATCTTTTTGGCCTGAATTTTGCCTTCAGCAGGGCGATAGGGAGAGAGAGAGAGAGATAGAGAGAGAGAGAGAATGAATGACCCCCTCTCAGTCTGAGGAGTATCTCTCTACCCCTTTCACACTCTCTCTCTCCCTATCGCCCTGCTGAAGGCAAAATTCAGGCCAAAAAGATGGCTAAAATAAAACTTTTTTGGTTTGACCTAGATGTCCTGATGCCATGACTTCTAGGTGTCCATCCTTGAGGGACTTGCTGTCCCATTTTTTAAAAATTATTTTTAGTTACACATTAGTTTTTAATTTTTCAACTATCAAGAATTCCTGATAATCCTCTATTAATACAACTTGACGGTCAACAAATTAACCTCCAAATTGTTTATATTAATGTATTTTTTAAAGCCATTGATTCGGCCTAAATTTCAGGCCTTCTTTAGAAAAACAAGTGCAGGAGGATCTCTCCCTTCATTAACCCTATGACCTGAAATAGGCCAGAAATTTAGGCCAAAAACTTGGCAATGTTTACAAAATTGTTGCTTTAAAAATTAGTTTTTATTTCTTCAAGTCCCAATCCATCCCGGCTAATTAAATAATAAAATAATATTTTATAAGTATCCACCATGCAAAAGATCATTGTTACAGTCTTTAAATGTATTCTCTGTGCGCAAGAAATAGCAAAATTTAATACCATTCACACATCAAAATCATATGAAACATCATAAATATGGACGTAAATTATTCCCTCTGAATTCTAGATAATATTCGCCCCCAAATATATTACCTCCCCTAGATTAACACTAATCCCCATGCAAGAACTTCGTGCTCCCACTATACGTGCTTCCCAGAGAACTACTTCATCGACTATAGGGTATGTTCCTTTCGTAGGCTTCTGCACTTGTCCGCCTGCGATCCGCTTAGCCAGGTTTAGAATCCTTCATATCATGGAGGTGAGAAGCATATTGGCAGAAAGGGAAAAACCATCGTATGGTGCGCTCATAAAATACCCTCGGGTGATTAAGTCACAGGCACGTAGGTGAATTCCGAATTGGAAAAGAGTTTCGGCTCCAGGCATAAAAAAATGTTTATCCTGCAGGAATAATTCACAACATATAGGGTTTCTCCTTCCCCTCTGTCAAATTTGCGATAGTGGGACGCCTCACTAGCCAATACCTAGCCAGTACAACTAGCCAGTACCCAAGCCGTAATTGACCCCTCAAATGTAACACTTATTACTGCATTGAGAAACAAACTATGGCTAAAAATGGATATGGAAGTAAATTGAGAAGGTTTTGGGAGGCGGAAGATTTAAAAAAAAAAAAAAAAAAAAAAAAAAAAAAACGTGTAACACACACACATATAAATATATATATTTATCTGCTAAGAGTAAGACTTCAATAGCCTGGTTTATTTAAAATTTTCGTGAAAGTACGTTTAATTTTGGGCAGAATAGTCCCTAGAAATGAGATTGTTTTAAACAGGACACATTGTATAATGCACAATAAATGTTTGTTGCTCCTTCTCGCTCGCAACCTTCAAATCCTAGCAATTTCAGCACAACTTTTCTGTACAATTGGGCATCATGAACTGTTAAACTGAATATCGTTTATTTTTATCTTTATTCTTGTCATGATTAATGCTTATTGTATAAGTTTTTATTTTGTACACCTATTTTTATTACCCCATTTATATATTTGTTTTTCATTTTTAATACTTCTTTCTCCTATTTCCGTACTAGTAAAATAAAAAGTAAATAATTTAATTTTCATGTTTTTAATATTTTATATTATTAGGAGGAGGAGGAAATAGTCGGGGTTCGGTCAAAGTTTTATTATTAAAAAAATACAAATTTGTGAACCAATATGGTTTTATACAATTAATGCGAGGGAATAGAATAAAAAAATGTATCTGTCCCAGCCAGGACAGACAGATTTTTTTATATTCTATTCCCTCGCATTAATTGTTTAAAATGTACGTGGGATAATAAACCACAACTAAATTACAATTTATAAATGAAAATAAAAAGTAAATAATGAAGAGTTGATAAATAGCTAGACCATGTCAGCTCCTTCTAGCATAAGACGATGTATTCGTCTTTCTAGTGGGTTAGGCTCTCGCTAGTGTGTTGGGAATTAAATAAGTTATCTAGCTCGTCCCAGTGGTGCAATGGATAGCATTCGTGCCCGGAAAGCAAGGTTCGTGTCCTGGCTGGGACAGATAGATTTTGTTATTCTATTCCCTCGCATTAGTTGTTTAAAATGTACGTGGGATAATAAACCACAACTAAATTAATATTTATAATATGGTTTTATTTTTCCCAACGTTTCGGCCTTCTTCAGGGCTGTGTAACAAGCATATAACATAATTACTTTTTTTAAAAATTAATAGCAAAATAAGTTAAAGTTCCTGATTATCAATGGTCAACCAAAATCCTATAGTTTTATATTATTAGTTTATTTATACTTATTGTTTATAATTGTAATTACGGCAGAACCAGCTATATTTTTAAAGCTGTGACCTCTTTGTTATTCACGGAGACTTAAGTTTCAGAATAAAGCTTATTTTTCTTTCTTTATTTCTTACAAGGAGCGAAAACGGGCGTCAAACAAGTTTGAAAAAGTAACATACTGTTACGTTATTTCACATTATTCCCCGAAAGCGCTGTTAAACGTTTCCCCCTGTTAGCAGTTAGCTGTCAAGCTCTCTTAAAGTTTCCTTTCATTGCTTAGATCGATTGTGAACACTCTTCCGACACTTAGTGGCTGGAAAGGAGTTATTTCTAACTTCCCTCATGTCGTTCCTCCGTAAAGGGACTTAGCTCTGGAATGTGAACGACTTGTTTCGACTTAGCACTTAACAGAAATATGCCTCTTGTTTTCACCTTGAGAACTTTATTTACTCCATTTATGCACTTTAGTAATTACTTTAAGAAGTTGTTTTAAAGTAATAAAAAATAAATACATTTTATACAACTGTAGGTAATTTTGTTCACGTAGGCTTCCACAGTCATCAGATGTATGTAAAGTTTTTTCCGGGTTGGACCGTGTAAAGTTAAACTTTACACGGTCCAACCCGGAAGAAGAAACTGTACATACATCTGATGACTGTGGAAGCCTACGTGAACATCTTACCAACCTGTACGGGGAGGATGTTATTCAGAGGATGAAGAGCATCGACAAAGCCAGATCGAAGAAGATGAGACTCCTGGCACAACTGGCATTTCTTAAGAGATGCAGAGACCACAAACTTTACACGGTCCAACCCGGAAAAAACTTTACATGTAGGTAATTGTGTTCCTTATTTTATTCGATTCTTAAGTATTTTAGATATTTTGGTTGTTCTTATTATAGTTTTTTTTTTCTTATGATCACATCTAGCGATCAAAAAATTTTCTATCATAAGTCTATGAAAACTTTGAACTATCTATATGTCTATGAATCTATGAACCTATATATGAACTATCTGTCAACCTATGAAAATATGAAACCTACCCACCTATGAAAAAAGCCTAATCAATCTACATATGTATGCTGTGAATCTACATACATAAGTTTTATATTATCATATTATTCCTAGGCTTCCATTTGAATGAATACCAGGATGTGATATGAACCTACCTACTTATCAATGAATAAATGAACATATATAT
>KZ807566.1:278724-291828 GCA_000696205.2 Oncopeltus fasciatus
TATATATAGATATATATATACATGTGAGTGTTAAATGTCAGGTCATGGAAAAAATATAAATTTCCACCGGGGAAATCTAAAACCAAAAAACAAGTGAAAATTGTCACAGCTGATATTTTCGGTTGATGATGATGACTTCAAATTCATCGTGGTTAGGTAATTGCTACTTGACCACGTTGAATTGACACAAATTTAGGCCTGACTGTTGATTGGTTTAATGAAGTATACGCTCGCGATTGCACGTAATTATTTATTCTGTGGATTCCCCATTTCCGTCTCTTCTAACACATTTACTTCTGATTGTTACAGCCAGGCTTTCCAAGGTAACGCTAACTTTCTTTCTTTGATTTCGTCCTGGAATAATACAGGAAAAAAAACAAACAATAATATAAAATGTTTATGTATTTACTATTATAAGCATTCAAATTATATCGTCCATTAAACAATTTTAAGATTATTATGTTTAAAAAAAAATTAAATGCCATAAAAAAATCTGTCATATATGAGGAAATTTCTTTATCCGTTACCTCTGTTAAGAATTTACACAAATATGTACACAAAGGGCATGCGTGCTCATCTGTACGCATTTGCAACAACGCTAAGGGCCCACAACAGTTGTTGAATGTCTACGAAGTTAACGTATTCTTAAAATGCAAGTCGTTAGCCCCCCGATGCTGTATGGCGAACCCACAAGCGGCTTTTGTTCAAATAATCACATGCTATCGTGGGTTTTCGGTGCACTTACCGTGCGAAGAAATTGTGTACCTCGATCCTGGAGTGGACTTTCGACAAAATTATGAACAGGCCTTCGAAATAATTAGTTACGTAATTAGCTGAAAAAGAAATTACCCCATATACTTCCAGCTGTGCATTTAACAAGAACATGTAAGACAGTCTTTATACTTTGGAATCCCGGAACACTGTGCTTAGAATAAGGAAAAATGTGAAGGTAGACAAAGGTTCACTATGGCCTACGACCAAGCTTCTTCCTCTGTGTTTGATTTCTGCACGTGAGAGATGCAACCAGCTATGAAACGGTAGCCAGATATGTATCTAGGAACTTTTACGAAGTGGCGAAAAAATTGCATTTAATCGATTTTGATTGCGAGAGGATTTTGTTATAACTCTTGGTGAGGATGTTAAAAAAAACAACAAAAAAACTTATGGCGATCGCCCGCATAGATGAACATTTTAAGCATGAGCGGCGATGCGTTGATTTCGGTTTGCCTGAACCGCTGCTATTTCACCTTCTCAACGACATTCAAAACGAAATAGCAACTAATGGAGCACGTGCAGACTGCTACACTAAACGCACAGCAGAATCAAGTTTCCGATGAGGTTTTACGAGCCATTCGAAAGAACTGCCTACTACCGCTGTTCATCGACGGACCAGGGGGTGCCGGCAAAACGTTTTATACAGAACACTCCTTCACATTCTACGGGGACAAGGTAAGGCAATCATTCCAGTCGCCTGAACTGGAATAGCCTTACACATATGACTGGAGAATTACTGCCGGACGATAGGACTTCTCACACTGTGTTCAAGTTACCCGTTCCCAACACTTCCGACTCATGGATTAAACCACACTCAAACCAAGCTAACCCCTTCGTAATGCGCCGCTTATGGTTTGGTACGAGATACCATTGTGCCGAAACTCGCACTTGGAAAGATGAATAGACAGCTATTTGAAATGTCAATCTTCTTTTTGGAGGGGGAAAAAAAACCTTCCTGAGAGATTCCTGGCAGACAATATCCTTCGTCAGGCACGGAAGTATGAAGAATATAGAAGAAGCTCTTTCTTACTACACTTATCACTGTGGAAAACTATTCAAAAGAAGCAGCTCACTCTCAATAGTAGTGGCTTACTCTCATTCAACTCAGGATGAGCAGAAGATCCAAAATTAAGTGAATGGCTTGTTACTTTAGTCATCGGAGACCTCAATGTAGAAGAATCAGTCAGTCCTAACACTGTTAAAATGTCTATAACATTCTACTGCCACAAGGACGACACCAACAAAAAGGTTTTCCCGGTCAAGGCTATTGACGAACGTCAATGATTCCTGGTGGATTCTCTATGAATACCAAACTCTACTGCGAACAACAGGAAAGATCGCACAAGAAATTTTTCTGAGCATTATCGTTCTTTGACTAAGTGAAAAAGAAGCTTCATTTGGGCAAGATAATGCTCGTCCTCACACTTCCCGCCCATCCCAGTCAATGAAAAGTTTATAGAACTTTATAGGTTCGAACTCCTGCCTCATCCAACATGTACTCCAGAAATCGCCCTATTGGTTTACTACGTGCTTGGATCCATTGCCCATTTTCTTCAAGTAAAAAAAAAAAAAAATTATTATTTTGTGGAAGCCTAAATTGCAGTCCAAGAGTTCTTTGATAGCTATCATCAAAAAAGTATCAGCGTGAATTTGAGAAATGAGCCAGTAGATGGCTAATGACGGCAGATAATAATAGACTATCTTATTAATTATTATTTTATATTAATGATATAATTCAAATATTTTGTTGGGATTTCCAGGTCATTATTGAATGTGGAGTCTTTAAATAATAAGGTGCATCAAATTGGGCCTCAAACAAATTTTTAATTGAAAGGATTGGAGTCCTTGATATTGAATAGTTTATCAGCTCCCTAAAGTTTAACTTTGGGCGTACACATAGGTTTCTGGTTTTTAAATAGTATTTACTATTTATTTAAGCAGATTCTTTTAAATAGTTAAAGAGGATTCAAAGAGAGCTTACAAGGCTTTTTAGGAATTGCTAGGAAAGGGAAAAATGATTTTTCGGGAGGAAATTTATTTTAGCGTCTAGTGAATAAATTGCAGAATAAAATAATTTGAACTCAACTGTACCTATGAAATTTTTTCAAAAAGGAGATTATAAGAGTTTATTAAACTGAATGAAAGAGAGAGAGAGAGAGAGAGAGTGTGAGAGAGAGGATGGTTGTGCACAGGGATGAGGGGGTTGAGTGGGGTGAGTCGGCTGTTTAAAGGGGATTGAGGCAATTCTGGAGGGAAGTCTATGAGGGAGAGCATCAATATCATAATACTCAAGTTTACCCCCTCTCTAACTAGATTTCGGAGTTAGGAGCTGCTTTTAATAGTCAGTTATAGCTAGTTATAACGCTCGGGTCAGACTTGACAAGTTGCCGGCCAGCTGGTCCCACGCACTCTCTAGGGGTCCGGTCGGCAAGTTCGAGGTCTTCTCGGAGCAAGTCTCAGGATCCGGAGACGAAGGATTTCTAAGGGGCGGCATCTCGAGAGTTCTGTAAATCCTGTACCCGGAGTAAATTACTCGTCCCGCAGGAAGCCAAAGGCAACTCCCCTCTAACTAATCTGAACCGCTCGCTTTACGGCAAACTCTTCACTCCAGAAGGCACTTGAAGACGAATGGCAGATCTCCCATGTGAGGTGACCTCCAGGAATAAAGCTTCACCATTAGTTGATAAGATAGATGCTCTAGACAGACAATTGTACGCCAAAACCACTATCTTATGTGCTTATCGAGGGCATAGCAAAGCACCAGTATATTAATTACAGCAAAATACTACATCATATAATTAGATGTTACTTTTTAACAGGGGTTCGGTCAAGGTAGATCCAAAAATTGGTAGATTCGGTTCTCACTACATAATATTGACTATTAGCATAGTCTAATAAATACGTTATGCAAAAGTAATAGTTTATATTTCTAGTTTGGGGTAAATTTTCAAAGATAGAATACTTAAATTGTCCATCACATGAAATAAATTTTAAAACATTCTCGAACAGTTTAGCTACTTAAGAGCCATCTTGTAGAACACTTTACAGCAGGCAGAAAACGAAAATCTGGCTTGAAAATATATAGCTTAGTTATTTATTGTGGAATACATTTTTCTTTACTTCAGAAAATTTGTCGCACAGAAGCTACGTAAAGTAAGCAAATTCCTCACCCTTATTAATGAATATTTATATTCGGTCTTTCCCACTTCTTGATCCTATTTTCGCATCTTAATTCACAAAAAAGTAATAAACTTCTGGGTCCAAAAACTGCATATCTAATTTAAAGGGATACACATTAGAATATATTGATAATATAACTAAAATAACAATGAAAGGTAAAAGCGAATGGTATTAGGCCAATTTGAGGTTGGCAGTGCTCGATTGTTTTCTTAAATATCATAGTTATTGTGAGCCATTTTTTAAATATCATGTAGGATAGATAATTACACTTTTTATTGTATTTTATAATTGTTTCTATAAAACTAAGAATGACGAACACATTAACGATTATTTAATTTAATTTTCGTTTAAACTATTCATCCCCCCCCCCCACAACAACATTCGTTTTCAACCAGAAAAAACAGCGTTTGCCAATATGCAAAACGAAACCCAAATATCGATTTTAGTCTATATATAAACTATAAAAAATAAAGGAGTGATCAATTCTTTCTTCCAAGACCACGTTGGTCATTTACTTTTATCCATGCCTACCACTTATGTACGCGGAGCAGCTAATAGATGAAGGATTTTTCTTTTAGGGTCCTAAACAACCTACCCTTGGGGTATAACAATTCACATTATGTACCTCGTCAACCTCAATGAGTCGCCGGCATTCTTTGTCACCTTTGTCTTGGTTCTAGATCCTTAGCAGGGTTTGTCACAGCTACAACTCTACAACTCTCACAGTCCATCTGAGCTGTCGTCTTCCAGTCCTCGGAGTGCAGTGTAAGTGGTCCTTCTAGCTACATGGCGAGTAAAGTAAGTGTCCAAAGCTCGATAAACTTGACGAGTATATCTCTCTGAGGTTCCTTTAGTTATTTTTTTATATTTCTAACCCTTCACCCATCTCTAACTCTCACTGGCATGATTGTTTGCCTCAGAAATTTCCTTTTGAAAATAAACTGGCCATTTCAATTGTGATCCCTCTGCTTATAAACTTTCCACGAAAGGTCTTCAATGAGGCAAAAAATATCCGTTATCGCTGCCACAAGGATTCTTATTTTAACAGAGAGGTCACTGGCTCTGTTGTCACCCGGGAATCAGTATTTTATGAACTCGCTGACTCTTTCAAACTCACATGTCTACAGCCGACCTACTGTGATAATATAGTGGTCAAGTACTCACCAGCGAGAAGACGTCCTCGTCCTGCGAGAGAGTGGATACGGTCGCCCAGGAAAACTCCCTCAGGAGAGCGATTCTGGCGGAGTTGTGCGAAGAGTCCGGAGCCACCGTCCTGAAGAAGAGTGGGAACTCAGCTCGGTCAGAGAGCGCAGGGGACGTAGAGCCGAAGGAGACCTGCAACAATCGAAATTAATAATAATCTCAATGGGATTAAAGTCACAGAAAAAAAAAGTTAATTATAACTATAAAGACTCACTTACAGACAAAGAGACAAGAGCTAAACAGACGATTTGGACAGCTCTACAGATTGCTGAACCACAGGTCCAGATTTACAATATAAAACAAAATAACTATTTACAAAACATTAATCAGACCCATCTAGACATATGGTATTGAATTGTGGGGCACAGCGAAGCCATCAAACATTAGATGCATCCAGGGGTTCCAGTCCAAAGTCCTTCGCAAAATCCTCAACACTCCTCCCTACGTATCCAATAAAACCATCCATTCTGACCTGCAAGTACCTTTTGTTTCCGAGCTCACCCCCTCCAGGTTTGAAAAGTTCCACACAAACATCCAAGGACATCTAAATCCTCTAGTCCTCTCCTTGGCATCCCACGATCATCCCGACAACCCACCCCGACGCCTCAAGAGAAGGTGGCCAAGGGACCTCCTACTCCAGCCAGTTTAGTTAAAATATCAAGGGAGTGAATGCACTGGCATTTTTCTCCCCCTCTCACTCCCTCCTTGATCCATGCCTAGTCTCCTTCTTATCCTAGGATAAGGAGAAGATGGGTGCCGGATAGTCTATCGCGGGTTAACCTGGGCTCCTCTCTGAGGACGGGTTACGTCCCGGGATAGACGAGCAAGGACTCTTATCATGTACCCCATCAAATTAAGTGTAAAAAAATGTACAGATAATTTTTTTTTTTAATAAAGAGTTAATTCAGTAAAATTATAACTATAATGATATAACACTCCCACGCAGAAGCTTTATAAAAATTAAACAAATTTCACAGTAACATACTTGATGAATATTTGTATTTGAGCTTTCCATCACATGTAATCCAATATATTTATTGATATATCTTTAAACAATAAACAAATATGTGCTCTGCTTTATTGCTCTAAGCTAAATATTACGCCCACTGCAGCGGAAATATGTGTATTACTTCCGCTTGTCATTTAGGCAATTTCCACTCCTACTCCTTCATTTTTAATAACGAACCAATTTTTTTCAATTTGTATTTAAATGCTATAAATAAATAAGTTAAATTTCATTAATAATAACAATAACTGCAACTTAATTAAAATAAAACTAAAGGTCATATAACTAAAAAAATATAGAGCTGATAAACCCCTATTGTGGTTATTCTACTTAACTGTGTAACTCCTACAATAAATTATATTATAACTCATATTACTGATAAAACGTCCATTTTAATAATACATATATTTGGGGCGAGTTTCATCAGTCTAAAGTAAATATTACGCCAGGTAAATCGGATTTCATTTTGTTCTCAGTTAACTTAATGCCTTATTACCATTTGTAAGATTGCGCTCTAAAAAGAATTTGGTAATTTAAAATTAATAGCGAGAATACGAAAATTTCATTGAGAGAAACATGTCAGCATAAAATATTGGGAGCAGAGGTTTCAAAAATTCAAACCGCTACTCTTGATTGGCCAATTTCGCTGTTTTATTCCTAAAATTTGTCTTTTTTCGATACATAAACTTCGATGATGAGTTTCATTTTTATTAACTAAATATGACGTCTTCTAGTTCAAAAAATTATTTAAACACACAAATAAATACTTGCAGAAACTAAACAACTTGTCATCGAAATCTATAGATAACATTTGGTTACCAATTATTATTTATCTTTGCATTAAACAGCTGCATGCCGAATTTAAAAAAAAGTCTCTAAAAACTATGATAGCTACACACAGACAGATATAAGCTTTTAAGATAATTATGCTTATCGATTAGCAAGTATATTAAAAAAAAAAAAATTAAAAACCTGTCAGAGAACAACTTTAGCAACATTCCTTCAGAATTTCCTAATAAACTGTAATTGTGATTCACGCGCATATATATGGGTACATGTATATGATTTTTGAGCAAGGCTAATTTGAACTCCTGAAAATGGAAAATTTAAAATTTCAATATTAAGAAAATTAAGTCTAGGGTAAGCGCCTGTAAAATTCAGCATACTTAGTTATGTACCTTCAAATATCCCTAGGGTTTAGACAAAAAATATTTTTTACTAAACAAGGCAATTTCCCTTATTAAAAAAATACTAGAATAAGGTAAATGAGTATTTTGATTAACTTAGTATACGCTTTTTGAAATTATTATTTGAAATTAGCATAAACTAATAAATAAATATCAAACGAAATATTAAACTTAGTTACACACTTTGAATGTCGTACTGACATAGAAAATATTATTTTATTTAAAAAGAAAAGTTTTCGTTTATAGTTCTCTTCGAAAAATAAATTTAAGTTGTAAAAAACCTTTCAAAACTTTACCATTTAATTTAATTTCTAAAAATAAAATTATAACTTCTAGAGCCTTGTCATAGGTTGTTATAAATCTTTGGTTAAATTGAATTTAAATAATTGAAAATTCAAATATTAATTATATAATTAAATACTGATTGACCAAATAGAAAAGTACTCTTAGCTTCTTTTAAAGTACTCTTTATCTTGAGGTATTTTTATTTTAACTCATGTCGTCAAAATGTCATCCTATGAAATTTAGAAAGGAATATAAATCTCGNTTAATAAATTTTTATTTATTACCTATAATAAATGCAGCGAAATAGAATAAAAAATCTTAGTATCTCAGCCAGAACTCGAACCCGGATCTCCTGCTTTCCGGGCTGCCATGTTCACCTTTATTTATTACATTCTGTTATTAACGTCAGATTTGTTTAAACTAAGAAAATTTCCCATATTTTAATAAATATGAAAATAAACAAGCCAAAATGACAAATTTAATTTCACAACAGAGTTGGAGGGACTAATAAGAGCATGAAGAAAGAGAACAAATTCTGATGCTAGACTGCCCGGGAAGGTTTAGGGCGGAAATCTATTTATTTATCTATCAATCTATCTATATATATATGTGTGTGTGTGTGTGTGTGTGTGTTTATGTATGAATATATATTTCTTTTTTATTAGCCTCATTTTAAACGACAAAGATAGGGGCTATCTACAGGTTATCATCACATTCTATACATCCATGGCTCAGGGTAAGCATTTATTTTTATCGACATAAAATTTGAACTTACTAGACCAGAACGGATCCCGTGAGCTACCCTATGGTCCCCATAACATCTGCCTTAACAAGTGTTTTTTTTTTTTTTGTAAAATTATTTTATCAAAGTTAGAAAATTATAAACAATAAATGCGAGGGAATAGAATAAAAAATCTATCTCTCTCAGCCAGGAAACGAACTTGGATCTCTGCTTTCCGGGCACGAATGCTACCATTACTCCACCGGGATAAGCCAGATAACTTATTAAATTCCCAGCACACTAAGTAAATTCCCTGGTTGGAACAGATAGATTTTTTATTCTATTCCCTCGCATTATTCGTTTAAGATTTACGTGGGATAATAAACCAATACAAAATTCATAGTTAGAAAATTATATTTTACAACTATTATGTCCTAAAAATTTTTTTCCTAAGGCTAACCTGCAAATTCACTTCTTTTGATTTCTAACAACATAAAAAAAAAAACTTCAACCGATAATTACCGCTTTTTTCCCCTCTCAGATTATTTTTATTTCAATGTAACATCTACAAAAAACTTATTACTTAGAAGGTTATTTTAGTTTTATTAATGTATTGAATAACCTTATCTATTAGAAGTCGTACGTCAATTAATTATTGAACACAATATGTTCTAAATGCAATTTTATAAAATTTGTAGGAAAAATTCTTATTTAGAAAGTAACTGAATTATAAGTATACCTTGGAAGGTTATGCATGCAGTAGAGCTTATACAGAATAAGCAAACTTTCTTTATGAATATATCAATTAATTTATATGCTGGATTAATTTGTTAAGAAATAGGATGAGGACGAAAGAGGATTAAAAGAATGACAAAAATGTGTAACATTGATGCCTTCCCTATAACTACTGAAGTTACAAAGTTTATGGAAAATAGTGGGTATTGAAAGTAAATTTTTAACATTTGAAGAAAAATTTATGTTGAAAAGTTATTAAAAATGTAATCACGAGCGTCTCCAATACTCGTAAATGTCAGAGCCAGCCTCAATTTTATCTCTTTTTTGCCCACTTATTGCTCCCACCATCGACATAGATGTCCATGTTTGATGGGAAATCTCCTTAGTTAATCTCCTTGGTACATGAGTGCGTGACGAATACTTTCAGCATACCCTGCTACAGGAATGTCGGGCAATTGAAGGATTTAATGAGCCAATGTTGGAATGGGTGTAAATTAGGTATATATAGACAGAGGACAATCCAAATGTTTGCAGTGGCTGACATTTTGTAATTGGTGTTCTGTCCCCTGAAGCACGTCAATTATCACCCTAACCATAGTCATTTATTTAGATAGACCGCTTTTCACTGATGCAATCAGGTGTTTTTCTTTTTTTTTTGTTTTTTTTTTTAATTTGTTATTTTTTACAAAAATAACTGCCTAAACCATGAAAACCTCAAAAAATGGTTTAAGATTCATAAAGTGGTGCTGAGTGATTTTTAAAATTTTAATTACGCATTGCCTAAATTTTAGGCTGTTTTAAGGAGAGTTTATAAATATTAAAAAAAAAAATGATCAAACATAATAGATGTCAAATATTATTTTTCAATGTTTGTACTTTATGCGATTTTTACTGAAAACGCTTATTAAAGAATATATTTACGAATAAAATTTAGATGTATAAGTAATTTCCAAAGTCTTCATTTCCGGTCAGACTAGAGCCATGCTTAAAGTTGTCGAAATGTCTGCAATATTAAGATTTCATAGTCTTGCAGGGTTCCCTCTCTACTTACCCTCTTGATAGCCCTGAAGATGGCTTACAATGTACCACGAAACATTGGTATATATTTTAAAATACACATTTTCTAAGAAAACATTTTTTTAAATAAAAATATTGTCCAAATAATAGTGAATTTTCAAACCTCCACTCTTTAAATACCATTTAATCATCGTATGCCACCACGGTCAACTGTTCCATCTGATATTCCATGAGAAGATTATACTCTTTGTGACTTTCATATTCTCTTATAACATATAGGAGGAAGTCAAAGCAATCTAAGATTGAAAATTTCTATTTAAACGAGAAGGAAATGGTCATATATCCTTCGTCCTGCAGAACAAAGGACCATTGTCCTCATATCCCTCAGTGTCTTGGGCCCCGAGGGAAGGAGGGGAGTATGCAAACAGCCTCTGAGGTATCGGATGTCTTCCTCTCTGATCTTCGAGGAATACTCAGCAAGATCAGGCTCTACCTAGAAGATATCACTCTTAGCATATTTACAAAAAGATATCACACTTTCCTCGGTAATATCGGAAAAAAAAAATTTTATTTCCCCACTGATACTGCCAAATGTAAATATTTTCACCCTAGAGAATTTTAAAAGCATATTTTAAAATAAAAAGCCTCAAAAGTTGCTTAATCTCAGCAGATAAATCTACTAAAGATTGTTGTAGATAAGAGTGACTGAATAATTTGATGTCACAAGGTAAGGAAATAAAAAGAAAAAAAGTGAACGTTAAAATGTCAATATCATGTCTAACAGTGCAGATAAAAGAGGGGGTCTATCTATGCATTTTTAAATATCTGTCTCAATAAGAATTTTTCATTAAACTCAACATGATTTGTGGCTGGTTGGCCGTCTAGTATTTCTGAAGAAATCAGAGACCGAGTTTTGGCCAGAAATAGAAAAATAAAATCCAAAAATTTTTATTAATTATTTCATTATTGCCAACGTTTCGACTTAACTTATAAGTAATCTTCAGGTACGATACACGCTATTACACTTATAGGTTATAGATTGGAGCGAACGTTCTGTCAATTAAAATCTTCTAATTACCTGTAAGTACATTATCTTCTATATTTATTTATTTCACAATTAGTAAGGGATTTAATTGTTATCAGTAGACTTAAATGTTACCTTTATATATACATGAATCTCGAACNGTCATTGTTTAGTTATTTAATTTTCTGTGGATGACAGTATGTAAGTTATTGCTTCTGTGCGCCACTCCTAACTCAATTATTTCATTATGATTTGTTTCGAACGAGTTATAATTCATAATTTTCAGAAATTACTCAGTCTGAGTTAGAGAGAGATGATTATGACATGATAACCATGCTCTCATCAACAGTTTAGAGGCGGAAGTGAAGTGAGCATTTCTTGCAGGTGATATTCCCCTGTCTCCAGGAAGGATAGGGACTGTGCGGTCTAAGGAATCCATTAGATCCTATATATATATATATGTTACTCGTAGTTATAATTATTTATCTGAAGTTTTAATTGTTAATTATTAAGGTATAAATAATATTATTTGATGTAATAATTTGACTTTAATTCATTTTAGTGCAAAATTATTATTGATTTGTAGGCCAAAACAATACACACCCACACACACAAACATATGTGTACAGTTTTTAACGGAACATATTTTTCACTTCTCAAATGAAGGATCGGTGAAAATCTGAAATTTTTCAAAAGCTGCGCAATGGCACCATCCGTGAAAATTTAAGGTCTTCCATCAAACCGTTGGATGGCATTATTCTAACCCGAAGAAAGAAGATTAATGTTTTAAATCGTATTTATTACCTTCTGTATAATTTTCGCTACAATAAGTTTTAAAGGTAATTGATAAATAATTTAATTTCTGATAATATTTTAAGCAAAAATAACTGTTTTTAAAAAATATAAATACCCATGTAATCAGAAGAGTTGTACAGGTCCTCTCCTTTTTAAATTAGAGAAATAAGTGGTATTCGAGCGTCACTAAACAAATTATTGCTCGAATTAATTAATCAGGCTCGATAAAGGGCCTGTGTAAAACAAAATCAAATTGAAAAATTGTTAATATCTCCGGTTTAATTAAATAAACATTTATTTCTAAAAACTTTTAAATTTGTTTTAATAATTTTAAAAAAATTACTAAAATTTTATTCTTTAGAACACTTGTTCTTACCGTTCTTATTTGAATACGTTCTTATTATTTTGTATAAAACCACTGTTAATATTTTTTGTTAGGGATAAATATTATTAAGTGAAATCTAGTGATGTTTATGGAAATACATATTCTCTCCTTGAAATATACTTCACCTCGCCAAGGAATCCCTCATGCGAACATAACCTTTACTAGGCTAGTATTTTTGTAGCGCCAATAAAATGTTTTATGACACCCTTACACTGAATCCCCCACCGAGAAGATTCCATGGGGGATGGGGGGGTTAATTGAATATTCTGCCGAGCCACCCCTTGCCGTAACCCCCTGCTCTAGTATGGTGTGTGGATGTGGTATTCGGAGTGACCTGTCGCCCTTAATACGACACTCCGGCCGGGTCGCATTGCACCGCGGATGGCTCATAACCTGCCAACTGTCGCAAGATTCCACAAAGGATATGATACTTTTAAATTTTCATGGGTATTTAATAAGGCCTTTATGGTTCTGACAGCCCTTCCGGTGGGATTTCATGGCAACTCGGACTTATCTAGACTTCAAAAATCTTTATTAAAATGTAAATCTCCCTTATCTTTCTTAATTTATTTTAGAAATAAATAATTGTGCGAAGAGTCCGGAGCCACCGTCCTGAAGAAGAGTGGGAACTCAGCTCGGTCAGAGAGCGCAGGGGACGTAGAGCCGAAGGAAACCTGCAACAATCGAAATTAATATTAATCTCAATGGGATCAAAGTCTTAGAAAAATAAATATGTTAATTATAACTATAATGATATGACACTCCCACGCAGACGCTTTATAAAAATTAAAC
>KZ807566.1:292929-307339 GCA_000696205.2 Oncopeltus fasciatus
AAAAATTTATAATTGTGAATATTGAAGCATTTTTTAATTGAAACTGTATATATTTTCAATTTTTGAAACCTTCTACAACTATTTTAATTTAAAAAAAAATAGAACAAAAACAAAAATTGATTACGAATGTTTAAAAAATTATTAATTTTAATCGTTTATAATTATGAAATAATAACGAATTGTACTAGAGATGTATCACATTTAGCCCCCCCCCCTTCTTTCTTAACGAAAATTTATTCTAGTAGGATTCTAAATGGTTCAGAATTATAAAAATGCATTAATCTATTCACTTTAAATGAATTTTTGTGAACATGTCTTAAACTCTCATTAAGGTATATATATATATATATATATATATATATACATACATACATAGTAGTATTAGGAATGTAAGTAAGTTGAACTCCTATCTCGTACCATTTTTTAACTTTGTAAATTTATGGTAATATTAGAGAACTAAACCTGAATACGGGTTTGTTCATTCATAAAGAAATACTTTTTAAGTAACTACGAGAAACGTAACAGTTTAAATATAAATTTATCAGATTTGTCTCTGAGATATTAATATATTAATTTTTGTTAGGATCATACTTAAGAAAAATGGCATGACGTATAGTTTAAAGCAGAGAAACTCGAGACAAATTTGATTATTAATAATTAAGAAACAAATTGAATATAGAAGGGTATTGTTCATTGAATAACTTAATTATAAAAAAAAAAAAAATTACTGATAATTAAATCAATTTCTATTCAGGCTAGTTTAAATTGTATTTAACGGATTGAAGGGTTGTAGATTTCTCTTCTAAGCAATAAGATACCACTAATGAGAGAACCTAAATTAGATTCGTCCAGTAAATGGAATTAAATTAATTGCGCTACATTCTTGGCCATCATTAGATTAATTAAACTTTGGGAATGTATGAATGTGTGAGGGAGGTAAAGGGGTAAAGTAAGAGAGAGGTAGATAAAGGAGAAAGTAAGGGTGAAATGGGAAAGAGAGAGAGAGAGAGAGAGAGAGAGAGAGAGAGAGGGGAGAGAGAGAGGCTCGAAAAAGGGCCTGTGTAAAACAAAATCAAATTGAAAAATTGTTAATATCTCCGGTTTAATTAAATAAACATTTATTTCTAAAAACTTTTAAATTTGTTTTAATAATTTTAAAAAAATTACTAAAATTTTATTCTTTAGAACACTTGTTCTTACCGTTCTNAGAGAGAGAGAGAGAGAGAGAGAGAGAGAGAGAGAGAGAGAGAGAGAGAGAGAGGGACAAAGTATGCCAAAGAAAGTATTTTAAATGTTGAAGTGTAATTAATCAGTAATGGGATCAGTCCTAGAATATTCGAGAATAATTAAAAGTAAAAGTGTTGGCCATTCACTGTCCTCAGATTACTATAAGTCGGGAAAAATTGTATTCTAAATCTCAGTTTTTTTTTCTTGTTTTTTTTTTTTTTTTAACAATGACCTATCATGGAAATGAACAGCGTAAAAAAATTCTAGGCGAATATAGTTTTTTAATTTTTTATTTTTCCCAGTATATAATTTATTTCACTAGTTTATAGACAATATTATTGAGAAATATATTCAGTTATCCATGCTTGCTTAAGAAGAAGGTATTTGCAATGTTATATCAAGTATCGGTAAACCCCAACTTCTGAGGAAGCAATTTAATTGATCACTAGAACAAACTTTGCAAGTTATATTAAGATGGCAAATGTCGGATTTCACATAGATTAAATAAGAACTACGTTAGTAGTAAACCCCTCTTCTACCCCCCTACGTTAGGAACAAGCCATATTTTATTTTGTTACTGATTTGATTTTACATTTTAATAATTTTAATATTCCGCAAATTTAACTTTAATTTTATATATTTTAAATATTTGACCTTATCTTTAAGAGAAGGGTTCCAGATAGACTGCTTCTTGTTGTGCCAAAGTTCTTGCCAATTGAAACATCAACATGGTTCATAATGCTTCAGTTATTTCCATCTCACAGGACTATTCCTGTTTATACGAGCCTTTGTCAGTTTAACCAACTTCACCAGGAAGCCTCGTCAATATTAATTTTAAAAAGGAACTCTTCTGTTTCAAGAGTGATACGCTTTGAAGTTCACGAATAGGGCATGTCTTTGTCAGTTTAACCAACTTCACCAGGAAGCCTCTTCACTATTAATTTTAAAAAGGAATCTTTGGTTTCAAGAGTGATACGCTTTGAAGTTCACGAATAGGGCATGTCTTTGTCAGTTTAACCAACTTCACCAGGAAGCCTCTTCACTATTAATTTTAAAAAGAAATCTTCTGTTTCAAGAGTGATACCGTTTGAAGTTGACGAAAAGAGCACGTCTTTGTCAGTTTAACCAACTTCACCAGGAAGCCTCTTCACTATTAATTTTAAAAAGAAATCTTCTGTTTTAAGAGTGATACCGTTTGAAGTTGACGAAAAGAGCACGTCTTTGTCAGTTTAACCAACTTCACCAGGAAGCCTCTTCACTATTAATTTTAAAAAGGAACTCTTCTGTTTCAAGAGTGATACGCTTTGAAGTTCACGAACAGGTCACTTCTTTGTTTACTTCCCATCTTTTCTCAAGTATTTTTTTCGAAGGTGAAAATTTGATCTGAAGTGTTCTTTTCTCTTATGAATCACCAACAGCTTCTTTGTCCAACGGATTCATTCCTTAGAGCATGATGCATGTCAGAAATTTGTACAAAGCTGGGTGTGAAGCTATGACTCTGAAATTTTTGCGGTCTGTCACGAAACCCTTCTTCAAAAGATTAGTGCGAATTTGACTAATAAAGGGTTTCCGCCCTTTAGGTAGTTTTTGTTCTCGTCAAATTTTGAACACAAGCTGATCTATTATCTATCTATGATTCCCGGAGCATGTTATGTATTCAGCTTCGATATTGCTACATAAACCTTTAGATGATCGTCTCATATCTGCTCATCTCATGTAAGCTAAGAGCTCCTATGGTAGGGTCCATCCTTTCTTTGCATTGAAATGTACTATAATGTCACAGAATTTAAACATAGGCAGTTTCTCGCTTCTCCTAGAAATCTTCCTTCGTATATTCATCCTTAACTTCTGTGAGCGTCTATACATTAATGATTGGGGTATTGAACCTACTACCATTGACCCTTATTATGCTTATATCTTCAGGAGTAAAGTTCAGGACTGACTTTCTTGCACCTGGACTATGGAAGCTGTGTCAGCATTTTCGACTTTAAATCATGGTATACCCATTGGTGGCTTCCTTGCAATTTCCTGACCTCCACACCCTTGAAAGGCTTACATGCAGGTTGTGTATATTTTAAAATCTTTTACCCCAGTTTGGGCTATATAAACTGCAAACATTGTATGAGAAAAATCAGATATTAGATTAAATTTTCTTAAAGAAAATTTACAGAAACTGTTCGAATTAAAAGTATTTTTATTCCTTATTACCCTAAGGGATTTAGTGAATAACAGAATACAATTTTGTAAAACATTTAGCCTTTCATGGATTATCTTTATAAGCTTCTTCCTTCCTTTTCATGTGAAAATATATTGAAAAGAAGAGTATTGGTTAACAGAGATGTCACACGACTTAAAGGATTTAAGGGGGCAACACAGAAGAGAAACAATGTCCAATTTCATTTTCAGGAATTCTCTCTTTCTTTGTCTTGTCACTTCTCTATCTCTTAATCTTTCTCATTCTTTCTCTTTCTCTTCAATTCTCACTGAGACTATGGTCCTTTCTGTTTTTCTATAACTTCTCACTCTTTCTCTTTCTCTTCTTCTGTATATTCGCTACACATCTCACTCTATATTTCTAATATTATCTCCCTCTCCTTTCCTCCCCCCCTCTCGTACTCTCTCTCTCTCTCACCTATTCTCTTTCTACCTCTATAGTAATCGTTTCCCTTTCCCTCCCTCTCTTTCTTTCTATTTGCCTCCTCTAGTCTCCCACATCTCTTAGTGGCCAATAAGTTCAGCGAAAGATCATCCTCTCGAAGTTAAGGAGATCCTTTCTGTCCTTGTTGGTTAAGGTCCATGTTTGAAGAGCATATGTTAGAACAGGTCTTTTTAGTGTTTTGGCCTTTGTATTTCTACTTTTCACCATTTGTAAGGTTAGATTTCATAAAGTTTGACAAGAGTAACAGGAGTTACAACCTACTCTTACCTTATTAATTAACTATTGGAGTGAAAATATACGAAATCACAAAGATATTGACAATTATTTTTGTCTTTTTCATAATTCTCCCCCCCACTGTTTTTTTCCAACCTAAAGTGAATTAATTTAACGTTTTATAATAAGAAGTCTAAATGCTGAATTAGGTTTGAATATTTTTAAGAAGTGAGAGTCCGCCATATCTCGCAGTTATATTCTTAAATATTAAAAAACATTTCTAGACCAAAAATGTTAGAAACTTAAGTTTTACTCAAATTATTCAAATTTTTTCGTTTTTCTAAAAATTAACTGCTTAATTTACGTTCTTTCAATTTGGCTCTTCTCAAAATCCCATCCCACGTTTTTGACCGTAAACGAAATCGTTCAACGGCCTGCAGAAAGGAACTAAAATTCTAAGGTTGGATTAATCAATTTACTAATTATGAACGCTTGAGTGCGAATAGAGATTTTCATATATTTAATAATTATATTATAAAATATTGTGGAATATATNTATATATATATATATATATATATATATATATATATATATATATATATATATATATATATATATATATATATATATATATATATATATATATATATATATATATATATATATATATATATATATATATATATATATATATATATATATATATATATATATATATATATATATATATATATATATAATTTTGATAATTTTGATCGGACCAGACTTTTAGTTTTTCTTAAATAAGTAAGGCTTAGTAGAAGACAAAGAAATTTTTCAAATGTCATGTCATGGAAACAATGTTTATAATATGATTTTCATACGGGAAATTCGCTAAAAGAAAGAGAAGTGTACGACATATACTCAAGTTAGTCGTCAATAAGTAATGAGTATTACTGTCGACAATTAACGTCACCCACGAAATGGTATGCTACACAACTGAACAACGAAGGCATTGGAGTGTTATGGACTAAATGATGTCTTAAAATATTCATAAAAAATCACAATTCATATCAAGTTGATTTTGATTAAGGGTCTCATTCTAATTCATACCTCATTCATCATTTATTCATACTCCCTTCATATAAATTAAAAATATGAGTAATTACGAACTGATCTCAAAATGAGTGGAAAAAGAAAGATTTCTGTCCATGTAACATATTTTAAGAGTTAAATTAAAAAAAAAAAAAAAAAAAAAAGGCTGGCGTTATGTTAATAAAACTAGATGAAGCGAAGTTGCATTTAAAAATTCTGTATCAGACATCAGAAACCTTTGTCATAAGTCTCTGAAATGTGATTCTATTGATTGACCAACAGGAACACAAATCAAGAAGGTTATGTTAGTTATTTAACATATGTCATTGTTTAGTTATTTAATTTTCTGTGGATGACAGTATGTAAGTTATTGCTTCTGTGCGCCACTCCTAACTCAATTATTTCATTATGATTTGTTTCGAACGAGTTATAATTCATAATTTTCAGAAATTACTCAGTCTGAGTTAGAGAGAGATGATTATGACATGATAACCATGCTCTCATCAACAGTTTAGAGGCGGAAGTGAAGTGAGCATTTCTTGCAGGTGATATTCCCCTGTCTCCAGGAAGGATAGGGACTGTGCGGTCTAAGGAATCCATTAGATCCTTACAAGAGGAAAAGGAATATCGTTGTGGTACTGAACCGGCCTGACCTTTGCCTGGGGATTCGAGAACAATAGTTTGTGAAAGATGAGGGAAGCCCCAAGATCGGGCAATTAATCTTCCACCGGAACCCAGAGTGGGGTGTTGTCGAGATGTAGGTTCCGGTAACCCTGACTTGTGATGACGTCACAAACCGGGCGACAATTTCCCCTCTGCTATCGCTCAAATATCCAAGTACGTACTTAAATTTCTCTTAACAATTAGGCCACTGTCAGGTATTCGGCTTGATGTTCATTTTGAATTATAGATCGGACAGAGGCCTTAATTAATTAGTAAATTAAGTAGATTCTGAACCTCCATGGGGTTTTAATATAAAATATATACCTCAAAAAGCACTTTTGGGTTGGAGCCTGGAGTTAATTATTCAAGCGAAGAGAAACATTGTCTGATATCCATTAGCAGGATAAACAAAATAAGGTGATGTAATAAGATATAGTATTCTCTTTTTTTTCGCTGATTTGTGTATAAAAAACGTGAATTACAAAGTAACCCATCCTGTTTATTTGAATAATACTTTTATTTATCTATAAATTATTACTAAAAGATATCTATACTATGAAAAGTGGCCAATGAATAGTTTTATATGAAAAAACGTAAGAAATTTTTTTAAATGCCCATGGAAGCGTGAATTAAGAAAATCCAAAAAAACTGTAGTGATAAATGTAAAAACTTATTTGATCTTAAATATCAATAAAAGCATTATGCTAAAAATTAAGAACTCCAAGGAATAGAAAGATTAAATAAGAAGAGGGTTTATTAATAAATAATACTCCTTGATACATCCCTAAACATCTTACGGCTAGGAAGTTTTAAAAAAATACACAAATCAGGTATAATTTTTTTATTGACTTTAATATTTAGGATTTCGATTTAACCCATAATCAGAAATTACATGCAAAACGTGGAAACTATATATACAGTAAATAAGTTCAGGTGGGAGAAAGAGTGTAGTAAACACACAAAAAGAAAAAATTACAATGAGAACCATTTTATAAATATTTAGTCTTTAGTAAAATCTCCCCGAAAATTTTACTTTAAATTTTTTCTTTTTGTATTCACTTTTTCTCCCACGTGTTCTTATTTACTACGTATATATATATCTCAGCCGCGAGTGTTTAATTATATATATATGACTAATTACTAAGAGCGAGCAGTGAACAAATAAGGTATTATCAAAAAAGGCTTTTTCTTGACCANATAAAACAATGTATATATAGTTTTATTATGATACTGTAAGAATAAAGTAAGATCAAGGAAAAATTAAGTTAAAAGAATAAGAATAGGAATATTGAAATGAAAGGTGGGAACTGAATGCAAAAATAATTATAACTAGATTTAAACAAGAATAAATAATTATTATAATATATATTATAAGCTAACTATGTTTATATATAAATACCTGTAGATCACTTGAGGTATTTATATTTAATTAATGTCCGAGAATATATATCAATTAAGCCTGAGTTGATTCCACACTACGAAGGGATAATCCTTTTGTCATGAAGGTAATACTGAGATGCCAGCAATGAATCCTGATTAAAAGCAGGTGTTTGGATTTGGAGCTTGATGGGAAAGTATTTATGTATTAACATGATAACATAATATGATAACATAACATTTTAGCAACCGGAATTTTGAAGTTAAGCAGAGTAAACAACCCTACCCAATTTTGACAAAGTTCCTGGATTTCATTTTGATAAGAGTCTGATTTCCATAATTTAGCAAAATCAGACGAACAAGAATCTGGGATTTCCTGAAATATACGTTTACATTATAAACAGTTTTCAAACTTTCCTCAGAGGCATAAAATTAACCATTGATTTTATTTTTAAAATAAATATCTTTTTAAGTTGCACAGGGAAATTAAACAATTAAGAGTAGGGGCTTACCTTAACTGTAAATTTTTAGATTAACAGCCTGGAAACGACAATCAGTAGTTTTGTTTAATGAAATTGGGGGCGAAATTGAAAGTGGGAATCACCGTAAATGTCATGTGCAAATACAAGAGTACTTTTGCGTAACATACTGCTCTGGAGAGGATGGGACGGTAAAAATAGGTTAGCGACATAAAGCCAAGCTAATAAATTGCATAAACTTCTCTCTTAGTTAACTTGCTTTATTTTTCATTAAAAAAAAAATTACTTAATTTAATTAATTTTATCTCATACAGTGAAATCCTTCTCACATGTCAATTTCTCCTTCACTGTAAAAATTCCTTCTAAATTCTTTATATATAAAAAACAAAAAAAAAAAAAAAAAGCCAATGTCCATAAATTCCTTTTCCTGGTCTTTATCATGTAGTTGAATTGACCGAGCTTTCGCACATCATGTGATGGCTTCTTCGGGGATTAATGTAGAATGAGGTTCTCTTCATTCCTCGTTCTACTTTCAGCCCTGAAAATTAATGTGAGGTAAAAGCCGGATTTTCTACCATAAATGTTTCTCGAGTCCGTAGAAGCCTTTGGAACAAACAAGTCAATGTTTTATTTTTAAATGGAGAGTTTTTTGACCGTAGATATTATTATTAGATGATTTTAGTTGGGGTTCGGTCAAGGTAGATCCAAAAAAAATACAAGTTAAAAAAAAGAGCATTTTTTAAAATATTATCTGCCAACATTTCGGCTTACATTGTAAGCCGTCTTCAGGGCTATCATGAAGACGAGAGAGGTCGTCCTGTCCCTAAGTTCACATTTCCATGGAATGTACAATGTAAGCCGAAACGTTGGCAGTAATCTTTTTTAAAATACACTTATTTTACATTTATATGTACATAAATTTATATGTATATATTTTCCTTGGGATCTACCTTGTCCGAACTCGAACTAAAATAATGATTTATTTTTATTTTCTTTAAACAATGGTTTCCAAATAAAAATATATTTAATGAATTTTCCCAAAAATAAATTTTATTTATTGTATTTTGCAATTTTTAAAATTGCTAATAGCAAAACATTTTAGCTAAGTAAATATCAAAATAATCGCAATCGTTCATGTTAATACAATATCTTCGAAGAGGTTTAAATTCAGTCTAATAAATAATACTTGATTTTTATTGAATCACAACTGTATATTATGTATGAAAAATGTAAGCAATAAAACAAAAATATAATATTTTATAAAAATCAAAAATTCTAACATGCACATTTTACAAATTTTACATTATAATATTTTTAAAACAGTACCCGTGTGTTGATTTTGAACATACAGATATAACTAAAAATAATTTTATATTATTCATAATGTAAAGTTAATAAAATAATTAAACTAACTTTTCAGGGCTTCTATTGAAACATTTTGTTCTTAAATGATTAGAATTTGTAGAAGTGATAAGGAATTTTCTAAAACACACCAAATTGATTTACATAAAATATAAATTTTATTGAGCAAAGAATGTGTCAAATTTAGCGCCGATTTCATGAAATTTAAAAATAAATGAGTGGAACAAACAGTTTATGCCAGCCGATTTTAGGAAAACTGCTACCGGGATAATATGCAATATACAGCACTGTAATATATACAGTGATTTGGGCTCGGGGATTTATGCTATCAATCATAATTAATACGTTAATAATTAATACTCCTCACTTCGATTACGATAGATAAGCTATCGATTAATGTTGATGGTCAATATAACCGATGTATTAATTGAGGTGGGGAATATGTGTTCAGTGTTGGCAACATACAGTTTCAAGTTCACGAGGTTAATCAGACTGGACAGATTTTCATTAACGCCCCACAGCATGTAATTATTGCTACGTGTTGAACGGCTGAGTATATGTGCACCAAAGAGGTTCTTCTTTCCGGCCGTCTTCACTCGCCAATGAGATAGGTGAAGTCATCTGGTTTCTTACGTCATAAATACCTCCTCCAAGAGAAAATTAGTTGTCGAACTTTATATTTTATTTAAGGCATATTGTTTACACTCTGTCAATTTCAGTATATTTTCTTAAATTTCATTAATCTGATTATTATTACACCTAAAAATATTTACACTAAAAATATAAAACAAATTTTTCCAGTTATTAAAATCAAGAAAAAATAAAATTAAGGACAAATACAAATTTTAGCACAAGGGTATATATATATATATTTTTTAGAAACTCAATTAGGCGTTAGAGTATTTACGATTTAATGGTTTGAATTCATTAGTGTGCGAAATTCTTTAGTAGGGTGGAGTAACTATAAAGCAAAGAATAATTGAATACTGTTAATATATTTGTTGTTATTGAATTTACTTAAATTTATATTTACGTGAATCAACCCTTAGGGGAATTTTTTTTTGCTCTCTTTGTCTTTTAAGGTCTTGTAAGATCAAATTGTCCATTTACTGTAATAAATCTTCACTATTAGTATTTAACAAATTACTGATTTTTTATTAACACATTATGACATATGTTATCATTGCCAATGAATTCTTAACTGTTAGTTTTTGACATTTCAAATAATGATGTTTATTTCATTACTAATTACTAATTACTAACGGTACTAATTTTTTCTACTTTTTATTTATTTAAAGTATGATAATTAACATTTTTTTTTCCAGCACATTATTCAGAAATTACATTCTGCATAGCGTGCATATTGCAATGTGCTCTCAAAATTTATAATAAATATGTACAAATAAAATACTAATATACAATAAAAATTAATATAAAGAAAAACATTTCAATTAGCGTGTATTTCGCTTAATGGAGAAGCTGCCCAATGACAGTACTACTTTATCACTATTTACAATATTTACAATTGATTGTATTGTTTTTTTTAAAATTGTTATTAGGAATTATTGGCAATGAGAAGGTTACGGAGCCATTTCCTATTCAGGCGGCGTGGTGGGTTATTAGGATGGGTAATACTTGATAGAGTTTGGGCTAAAGAATTGGTATGCATGGAAAGGACTGAGTGGAATTTATTAAATGAATTGTCATTAATAGATCTTTAAGTCTATTAATGAAAATTCATTAATAGCTGAAATTGGACGAAAGAAAATATTGTTTTAATGTTCAAGAAACGGGAAAAATGGCCAATGGCTTTACTGTAAGAGAGGCGAAAAATTATTGAAAATAATAGGTGTAAAATTTAAATATATGAGGAAAATTTTAAATAATGTAATTTCCAGTTTAGATTATGCCTCTTATTTTAAATGTTTAGGAATCAAATTTTGTATATAGGCTTTATATTCCAATCCTCTGAAAGAATTTTATTCAAAATTGAATGTAGGAAATATACGGTTCAGGGCGTGACCAGAATTTATAATCGTAACGTCTTTGTTGTTATTTGAATTTAGGGTAAGTTGATAAAGTATCAAATGTAATTTTCTTACATTCATATACAATTAAATATATACAGAAAATGTTTATTATGTAACTATGATGGCTGAGCCCTTCAACTCATCCCTCCCATCCAGTATACATGCTTGTAAGATATAAATAGTCAATTATTATTATTCATATTCATCTTTTATAAAATATGGGAAATCTGTTTCAATTTCGCAGCTTATGATTGCTGTACTTCAATCATTGTTTACTCGAACCTATTTGATTGAAGAGTGTAAACTTTCTGAGATAGAATTTAAATTTTCACCACATGTCAACAACGAAAACCCGAATTACCACATAAATCTGTATCAAAGTGTCAACAACGAAAACCAAAATTACCTCTTAAATCTGTATCTCACGATCAACAACATTTAAATCTGTTATCATTTGGATATTATTAAAGTATATTTAATAGATCCCAGAATAATACAATTAATCATTTTTTAATCCTCACATATCTTAAAATAAGAAAAAAACATGTCAAAGTCGTATGAAACTTTCTAGTTGTAGGACTGTCATGGAAATATGAACTTAGGGATAGGACGTCCTCTCTCGTTTTCATGATAGCCCTGAAGTTGGCTTCGAATGTAAGCCGAAACCTCGGCAGATAATCCTTTATTAAAAATACATTTTTTAAATTTGTGTTTTTTTTATCTACCTTGACCGAACCCCAACTAAAATCATCTTAGGATTTGTAGTTGTAGGATTACCCAGCACTTGAGCCATAATTATTAATCGTTATTTTACTTATTTCCTTGTTATTTGGAATAAACTAAGTCATTAACATGTTATATAAATGAATGAAATATATATAATAATTATCAGCTGGTCGTTAATAATGAAATATTGTAGTGATCTTTTCATAGTATTCGTCAATAATAAGTTATATTTTATATATTGTTATTTCTTAGCAACTAGTATTCCATGTAAACATAGGTTACTATATTAATAAATGAATTTGAAAAAGCTTTTTTATTTCATATTGTCGTTTTCTCTGTATGGAGGGAACATATTAAACTTTAAACACCCATGGCACTGGACAAATTTATTTTTATCGAGAAAACCCTTGTCAGGGCGCCAGGACTCGCACCCACTACCCCAGCTTACCTGTACCATGTTCCAGTAGGGTACGACTTTGGCCAGGGACTCCGTCACCTCCGAACAAGAACTTCCCAGCAGTACCAGCATCTTCTCCTTCCTGGTGTAGAGCGCGTGGAAGAACGCGTCCAATCCGACCCCAGGGTCGCACTGAAACAATCAATATATCGATTACATTTAAAAATATCAACACGATTTACTAGAATTTAAATTATTGCAATATTTACTGGGATGCATACATTAGGATGGGTTCTTAAATAAAAATGTCAAACCAATTCGCACTACCAGGCTTGTGGGAACCTTAAATGGGCTCCTAGAATGTAAATCCTACATAAATTTATATTTAAATATTTTTTAATATTCCTAATTGCCCACATTATTCTTTAAATTTTTTATTAATTATTCATTATAATTATGCATCACTGATTATATTATTTTTCTTAAGTTTGTAGTTTTAAACAACATCCTATTTTGTAGAATATTAACCTCATGAATATTATAAATAGTAGACTTCCATGAGCCAAGCCCTAATTTATTATTGCTTACCACTAATATTTTGATTATATTTACGTCTTTTGCATATTTCTACATTAGATACCGTAGTTTATTTTCCACTGCGCCTATGAACCATTTATTTTATCAATAAATCTCACCACGCATTAAATTTTTAGCTTACCAAAAATACAACATTCAAAACAAAATAAACATAGGAAAATCCTCACATAAGCTGGTACATGATTATCTCCCAACTATATCTTCTATGCACCCGCAATCTGTGTGCAATATTTATAAATGTCAATACTGCTTTATAATATATATACCTACAGATATTAGAATAAATCCTGCAGTTAAAAGAAATGTTAAATGAGATCTGCAGTATGCAGTATAGTGACCTTACAGAGGCGTAAGGAAATTACGGCTCTAAAACTGGTTATGTCTGCTTGACTATTAATAGAAGAGAGTGATAATCATTTTATTTCTGGAGGAGTGACACAAGGAGATAGAACTAGCCTTCTTTTTTTATTTTTTCTTTTTTTTTTTTTTTTTTTTTTTTTTTTTTTTTTTTAACCTCTTTTTATACCACTTAGGGTCGTCACTCCATTCAAAGCATCCGTGAATCATGACAAGCTTTTATTTTTAGACAAAAGCTTGCCCTGAACGGGATTTGAACCCGCAGCGTCAGGATTGCATACATACATATACTGATGTTCGATTTGTCGAAAAATAAATAAGTAACCAATGAACAGTTGACATATTTATATGAAAAAGGATTGGAGTTCGCTGCGGTAGTTTTGTATAATTTTTTAGAGAAATAACTCTAAGTTAAGAACAAAAAAAGACGACTTAAGGCTTCTTACAATGGAATAACAAAGTAGCTAATTGAAAATGAAGTTTACGAAGTAAACGATTTTTTCAAAATTAAAATATATAATTGATGAAATGTCCGTACATATAATTTATATTAAGTTTTTTATAGGCGTGTGAAGTTTATATTGTGATTGTGGTGTTACATTATAAACAAGATATTTTGTATATTATGTAATTAGGTATTATATTAAAATGTATTAATTATCATGTATTGGCATTATGAAAGTAGATTTAACATTTTCAATGAAGTGGTATTGTATAACTGATAATAATATATAAATATCGGGAGTATAACGTATAAAGATTGTAATGCATTTTTAGATTTATTGAGATATTCTAATATATCTTCTCCAATGACTTGACACTAAGCTACACACTAATTAAAGTATGTATTCATTAATCTATCGTCGCTATTTTATATATAGTATTAGTTGATTATTAAAGAATTCGGTCTAATAATTTTGTAGAACAATTTAGTCTAGGCCAATGAATTTTGAGAATATATTTTCTCTTCATCAGGGCAGGACTAGTAAGTTAGTACATAGAGTAAAGTCTTGTACAACTGCACATCAATATATGCCCATTTTTATATATCATCTAAAATCATTTCGGTGTCATCCAAATCATTAATTAGTTAAATATTTGGCTACCTTTTACTGTACTGTATGAAGATTTCTTCTGTAAATAAAACAACTCAAGTTGGTCCCATAACTTTTGACTTTTCGAAAATTGCAACTTAAATCTTAACTGATACTAATTTGATAAGCTGAAAACATAGCTTCAAAATTATAT
>KZ807566.1:307360-328460 GCA_000696205.2 Oncopeltus fasciatus
CTCTCTCTCTCTCTCTCTCTCTCTCTCTCTCTCTCTCTCTATATATATATATATATATATATATATATATATATATATATATATGTCTGTGTGTGTTTGTGTGTGTGTGTGCGTGCGTGCAGTCCGTAATTTTAAAAATAAATAAGTCAATCCAATTTTGATGCTTATTTGTCAACCTTTGGATTAGTCCAGGTTTAGAGGGAGGTTTCAGATGAAGTTAAAACTAAAACATTTTCAATATTTTCGCTATTTTTCGGGAAATTGTAGAACATGTTGTTTAAAATATCATCTGTAAAGAATAATGGAAAATATCCTTCGATTGCGCAGCTTTTGTGGGATAGACATATTCTTTCTTCATTCATTTCGGTAACGCTTCATACAAATTTCAGTGATCAATTGCTTTTGTTAAAACAATACAAGCTATTTAAAGTGTCTTAGTTATCTGTAGGAAATAAAAGAAATCTCTATTATTTTACGATTTTTACCACGATTTAACACTGATACATAAGGTAATGATTACTGTATGATAAGTGAATGTAAAAATTTATTTCTTGAAATTTAATTTAGCTACAACTATGAGATACAAATAGTAAATACACAATTACTTTCTGTTGAACCCATTTTGAGATACTTCATTGTACAGAAAAACCAAAATCATGACGATAGTCATTTGCAAATTCCATTCTGTGCACGCTCGTGTGGAGGGAAGGGCTGTGTTTGACCCCCTCACTCGGGGGTAGCGAACAGCTGACAGTCGCTAATTGTGAGACCACGCAATCACACTGTGTGATAATTATAACGAACAGTATGGCCGCGGTTCTGTCCCTGCCGTTATCATCAGGCAGCAAACCTCTCCCCCTTATCAGTTATCTAGATGGCCCTAACCCTCTGGCGATTTCCACCTGTTGCCACAGTGACGTTGTCACTATGCAGGTGGAATATCAGCTTTTCCCAAGTACACCCCATTCCTGATTTAGTTGTAATGGTATATTAGTATTCACTAGACATACATGAAAGTATATTAAAGTAGCATATAAGAGCACTCTATATGCGCTATGGGTTCAAATCCCGCCCTTTTTTCGGGAAAACTTCTTCGAGAAAAAGGTTATTGCAAAGAAGAGTAAAATGGATTTTAAGAATCTGATAGAAACCAGTAGATAGCCCATCCCGTCCGTCAAGAGAGATTTAAATAATGACCATATGTACCATAAGGTATTATTATTAGATGATTTTAGTTTGGGTTCGGTCAAGGTAGAGCCAAAAAAATACAAATTTAAAAATTTACACTGTAAGCCATCTTCAGGGGTGTCTATCATGAAGACGGGAGAGGACGTCCTGTCCCTAAGTTCACATTTCCATGTCTGTCATTGGCAGATAATCTTTTAAAAAATACATTTTTTTTAATTTGTATTTTTTTTGGATGTACCTTGACCGAACCCCAACTAAATTCATTTAATAATAATATCTACGGTAAAAGAAAACTCTTCTTTTGAACGTAGGGTATTTTAATTCAAGTTTGGTTTGACTATAATCGAAATTACAATTTTTTTTCTCAGTATACATGCTTACGACAACCGAATTGCACTTAACTTAAACTATTTTATGCCATTAATTAAGTAACTAGCACGAAATAATTGTAAGGGTATTAGTAATTACTTACATGTTGCTTTAATAAGATGTCCGTATGGAGAGTTTTTGACCGTAGAGATTATTAGATGTTTATTTTTTGGGTAAGGCCAAAGTTAAATAAACAACCTTGACTGAATCCCAACAAAGAAAAATCCACTAATTGACTATTTATAACACATTTTAGTGCAAGGGAACAGATTAAAAAATCTAGCAAGGAATCGAACCTGGATCTCCTGCTATCCGGGCCGGTGCGTCTTTAATTTACGCTACCGAGACAAGTCTGATATGTTATTAAATTCCCCGCACTAGTGACGAGAGTCTAACCTTCGAGGCCGAGGACTATATATTCTTATACTCGGAGAAGCTGACATTGTCATGCTGTTTAAATTACTCTCGTTATTTACTTAAAAATTTTAATATTATAAATATTTTTTTTGTGGTATTTAATCCCACGTAAATTTTAACAGTTTTTAGTGCTAGGAAACCACGTAAATGGAAAACTGTTCCCTTGCACTAAACATTGTTAAAATTTAAGTGGGATAAAATATCACAAAAAATAATATTTATAAAATTGACTATTTATGTTTCATTAAGATGAATATAAATAAAAGTAAATGAAGAATTACGTTTAACATTAACATTAAATGTAAAGTTAAGAACACAAAATATGGCAGAATTCATGCCTAGCCAAGAACGTTGAGTGATATTCGCTCAGCCATAGTAGTATAATTCGTAAATGTTACTATATTTTACACCTAATAAGTTATATACAATTTTTTTTTGTAACTGAAGTAAAAACTATATAAAGATATCACGGTTGTCCCTCAAAACATCTCTCGCACTAACAGATTTTAACTGAATTGGTTTTAAATATATTACCTGAACATCAAATTTGGTTTCCGCGATTTAAAAGTAAGAGAGCTTCTCTCAAGTTGGACAGGTGAAGATTTTTACAAATTTTTCAAAAGTAGTGTCATGCTGGCAAAGTGAATATCTTGATTTTGCTGTAGATATCTTTTAGAAGACATTTCTACAGGTAATAAGACAAATCTTATTTTTAAATAATGTTTAAATTATTGCAGAGTTTGACAAACATGCACTAAATTTTTCGATGTGCATGTTCAAACATAATACACTGAATAATAAGTGGAGAAGTAAATGCGAGCGTGAAAACCTCTTTTTCGAGAGCTACTCGAGATAAGTGTCTGTCAGATTCACAATCCAGACAGTGACAGATCTCTCTCACATGTTCAAATGGGGTACCCTTAGTCGGCGTTCGTCACCCGCCATTCTTCGTTCACTGTTCTTCGTTCGCAGTTCTTCGTTCAGTGTTCTCTTGTATTTCCGCTTTTACTTTACACTCTCGCCTACGCTGGGTCTCTACTCTGGAGGGATGATGTATGGGAAAAGCTGTCCTCCTATATGAAATATCTGTCTCTGGGAGTATGTACTCTACAACGTTATCAAATAGGACAGGGGGAGCAGTGTTCGTAGTCTGTTTGGACAATAATATGCCCCTCAGGCAGGAACTACGTAAACCATGTTGATTTTCCATGATTCATTAAGATGGAAATAGAATAAAATAAATTTGGGGTGCCAGGCTAGCTCAGGGGATCCGTACGGGTTTCGCAATCTTGACGCCGCGGGTTCAAATCCCGCCCAAGTCAATCTTTTATTTATAAATAGAAGCTTGTCCTGAGCCATGGGTGTCTAAAATGGGGTGGAAACCTGTAAATAGCCCCTCCCTCCAATAATCCTAAGTGGTTGCAAGGCAGGCTAACACACAAAAAAAAAAAAAAAAAAAAATGACGACTCATAAGCCGACCACTATGCCTGACTAAGAAGGGCAGAGAGAGGGAAGCTCTTAAACTTGATAATTATATTCGTAAATATATTATTTAATAATTGATAACCCTTTTCACAGCCGACATCTCAACACATCCTGACACAGACCTCGCGTCCTATGCAGAGGATACAGCCATACTCTCCTGCAACCCGGATCCTTACACTGCCTAAAATAACCTTCAATCCCACCTGAACTCCATTTTCCAGTCGTCAAATCGCTGGCGAATACTCCTAAATGAAAATAAATCAGTCAATGTCACCTTCACACTTTGCAGAGGTCAATGTTCGCCAGTCCTCCTTAATAACGTTCTTCTTCCCTCCTTTCCGACAGTCCGCTACCTTGAGTTCTACCTAGACAGTAAACTAACCTGGAAGACTCACTTACAGACAAAGAGACAAGAACTAAACAGACAATTTGGACAGTACTACAGATTGCTAAACCACAGGTCCAAATTAACAATAGAAAACAAAATAACTCTTTACAAAACCTTAATTAGACCTTTCTGGACATGTGGTATTGAATTGTGGGGCACAGGGAAGCCATCAAACATTAGATGTATCCAGAGGTTCCAGTCCAAAGTCCTTCGCACAATCCTCAACACTCCTCCCTACGTATCCAATAAAACCATCCATTCTGACCTGCTAGTGCCTTTTGTTCCCGAGCTCATACCCTCCAGGTTCGATAAGTTCCATAAAAACCTCCAAGGATATCCAAACCTTCTAATCCTCTCTCTGGCATCCCTCGTTCATCCCGACCATCCTCCCCGACGCCTCAAGAGGAGGTGGCCAAGGGACCTCCTACTCCAGCCAATTTAGTTAAAATACCAAGGGAGTGAATGAACTGGCATTTTTCTCCCCCTCTCACTCCCTCCTTAACTCCCTGCCTAGTCTCCTTCTTATCCTAGGATAAGGAGAAGATGAGTGCCAGATAGTCTATCACGGGTTAACCTGGGCTCCTCTCTGAGGACGGGTTACGTCCCGGGATAGACGAGCAAGGACTATTATTATGTACTCCATCAAAAATTATAGTGTATGAAATATGTACAGAAATTTGTTTTAAATAAAGAGTTATATATAATTAATGAGCGTTTTTTGAGAAATTTTGCTATACATAAGTATTACAAATTTACATTATATATATTATGTAAGGTTTTTCTTAATTAAAGTAAAAACTAATATAAAACAATTATATACTTTGACCTTTCTGAAATCTCTTCTTCCGCTTAACCAATTTCAAAGAAAAATGAAGTCATTCATAGTTATGCAGTGTAGAGTCTAAAAGACGGAATTTGATATCTATTTTTACATAACAGGGAGGTGGGAGCACCTAACGATCGAAATTACATGACAACGTACATTAGGCTATATTTCTTCAAAATATTGAGGTAAAAAAAATTTATAAAAAGTTTTTTGCATATTAAATTCGTTCTTCAAAAATCCATCTCAACCGATTTTAGCAATTACTAACTCATCTAAAATTATTTTATTACTATGTTGCTAATAGTAGTGAATAAATGGTTCACATATTAATAGGAAGTGTATGTTATCTTGGTTTGTTTTAATTTATTGCTTTCTCTAATTTAGATGATATAATTTCTTCCTAAGCTTTTGTAAATAGTGTGATTTATGTGGTAAATATCAATAAAATTTACTTACTATATATATAGTGNATATATATATATATATATATATATATATATATATATATATATAGCTAGTATCTCTTTACTTCTCACCGACGAAGGGCGAGAGGACCCTGAAAGTTTTGTTACTTGTTTTCTTCTGTATTTTAGGGATTTTGGCAGGGGAGAGAAATGACGAGCTTGCAGATCCTGTCTGTCTCTCTGCCACTGAGAAGGGGGTGGAAACCCCCACCCTCTCCCCGTCCCAGCTCCCCCCAACCCCCTATATTTAGCCCCTCAAACCTGACAAGAGCAGAGGAAAATGCCTATCGTTATTTTATCTGCTCGGGAATATCTGGAGGGCCTTTGTAGGGGTGGGGGGGGGAGACTGTCCCCTTTATCTCTAAATGAAGGCTCTCATTGCTTCCAACTCTGGCACTGAGATAACTCTTCAAGACACTTCTAAGCGTCCTCCCCACTTCTAAATGAGAGTCGGCTATTTGATTCTCCCCAATTCCCTATTTAAAGTGATCTCAACCCTCTCGTTCTTACTCCTTGAGTAAGTAGATATTTATCTAAGCGTAACTAACTTCTTTCATTCGAATAAGGTATTCCAATATCGATAATAATGTCCTCCACGGAGGAGCTTCATAACCTTCAAAGATTTCAATATATCATTTTAAATTTATATAAATATGAATAAATAAGAAAAATGTTTTTACAAATCGGAGAGAACAATGTAAGGATATATAAATTTGTTCTAGACTGGTGAAGAATTTAAGAAGGACTCACCCAGCCTTGATTTCTTGCTTCAACAGCGTTTTGGTAAAAGCCTTTTAAATTATAAACACTCAAAAATTACAAATAAAGAGTTGGTTTTTTTTTCACCGTAGAGATTATTAGTAGAGCATTTTTGCTGCATAAAAAAAAAAAAAATACAATTAAAAAAAATGTGTATCTACTGTCCAGCCATGAAAATTTGATCCAGGTGGCAAGACGTTCCCTCTCTTCTTTATTATTTCTATGAAGATGTGTTACGATGTAAGTCGAAACGTCGGCAGATAATGAAAAATTCACATTTCTTAAAATTGTAATTTTTGGATGAACCTTGACCGAACCCTAACAAAAGCATCTACTAGTAATCTCTCAAAAGCTTTCCATTTGAATTAATCAGTATTTCTGGACACAGTGGAAGCCTATTTGAGCAAAATTGATGTCATTTTGGTATTCCAGGGAATCTTATCCAGTCTATCTCAGTACTTCCTCAGTTTCGTGATGGCTTCCCACTCCACTGCAGAACGCGCATCTCAAAGGTCACGCGTGTCTCGGGAACTCCAGAGGGCTGGGCAATCAGACAGTCTTCCTGCCCTCTAAGGGCCATGACTAGGTTAGTGGAGCACTACCTCTGTCTAACGACCAACCACCGCCCTCAATCCAATTTGTGTCGGCAGCCACCTCGAGCTACCGCTGCTCTGAGTCTTTAATTGGCTGGAAATTCCGTTAGAGATCGCTCTGAGGAAGACTTATTGGGTTAGATGCGCTGAACATCCCCTCCAACCCGCAACTTTTCCAAAAGAGTTGATATACCGCATGATATTATTAGTTACTAAGATAAATAAAGTAAAATCTAAAAAAATAAAAAAGTAAAAAAATAATCAACTAAAAGAATTCCTAACATAAGTTAATAAAAGCACATTTGCCTGCCACACAACCTCTATGTTTTCTACCCTAATAGGTCATACTCTGGTATAGTATGAGCCATTTAATTATAGGGAATTATATTAATTAATGTTAGTTCCTGCAGTAAAACATAAATGAGATTGCCTTGGCTAGGCTGATAACCTATCGTTTCTCCCAGGATATCGTCTCTCTGGAAGAAGACAACAGCTTAATAACCTCCCTAGAGTGAAGTAGTACCAGTTACCGAAGTGGTCGTTAGCCGAAAATCGAGGTTCTTCAACTTGCCCACCAAGGAGGTCGGAGGCGTAAAAAAAACCGAAATGAAGACCCGAATCCTCTGCCTCCAATATATTTGTTTTACATTTTCATAGGATACATTAATAACACAGGTCTGTGACATTAAAACTATCTCTCTCTATCAAGAAAAAAAAATGCGAAGTGTAAAGGTGGCATTGACTAATTTATTTTCATATAGGAGTATTCGCCAGCGTTTTGACCACTGGAAAATGGAGTGAAGGTGGGATTGAAGGTTATTTGAGGCAGTGTAAGGATCCGGGTTGCAGGAGATTATGGTTGTGACACCTACATAGGACGTGAGGAGTGTGTCAGGATGTGTTGGGATGTCGGATGTGAAAAGGGTATAAAGAACAGGACCAAGGACACTACTCCAGACAAGGCGGACTTGAAAGTATCTACCGGAAAGATAGGACATTAGGTATTAAGGTTGTGGAAGGATAGACTTGAGTTATTGCTGCTTGTTTATCCAAGTTCCTATAAAATGTTCCTCTGCTTTCTCCGGGAATAGACGGTTGGTACAGAAGGAAACACTGCATAAATAAAGCTTGGCCTTAAGGGGTAGGGGTTCAAAATGTTGAGAGGAAAAGCCTGAAGGATCCCAAGAAGTTGAAACTTCCACCACTTCACATTATGTTGGAGGTGATGAAACAATTTTTAAGGTATTTCCAAAAGAAGGGGAGTGTTTTAGATATATTTTTGGACAGTTTCATGATTTGTCCAAGGCAAAATTAGAGGAAGGAATCTTTGTCGGACCAGCCATTAGAAAACTAATAAGAGATTCCAACTTTGTAGACGAATGGAAACTAATAAAATTAGTGTCTTTTAAATTAGTTGTTACCGGTTTCTTGGGAAACACAAAACATTCAAACTAGAAGATAATTGTCACAGACATGCTCGACAACATTATGAAGTTGAACTGTAACATGAGCATTAATGTTTATTTTCTCTTAACACATCTTGAGACTACTTCCCTTGAGAAAACCTTGGTGATGTACTTGAAGTTCAGGGCATAGGATTCCTCCAAGGTATCAAAGAAATGGAAAGAAGATAACAAGGAAGATGGAACGTCAACATGATAGTGGACAATAGTCCGCAATAGCTGAATGTTGAAAAGAAGTGATCTTCAGCGGGTCCACAGCCGGAAAAGCAATAAAAAGAAGCTTCGATAGTCAGCGAAAGTGGGCTTATAGAGATATGGAAGTGTACTGGAAATGTGGTTTAAAACATGATTTATAAATATGATATAATTTTATAACTTTGGAAAAAATGTGAATAATTAAATGAATTTTTCTATTATCTCTTTTTTTTCTGAGAAAATCTGGCGTGAAAGAAATTGATCGAGATTTTGAAATTTGTGCTGAAAAGTACATATAAGTCAGTTTTTTTTTTGGTTTTTTTCTAACATCAGTTCTATATTATTCAGTCAGCATCTTGGACACATTTTAATTATACAATAGAAAACAAATAAATACGAAATTATAAAATGATTTAGTAGGCAGTAATAAATAGAAAATATCAATATATATAAAAACATTCTAAAGACCTTATAAAAAAGCTATTCATCTATGTATTATGAGACATATAATTATATTAAATAATTAAAACATTAATTTTAAGCGATTTACGACACTTGTAGGTATTGTCTTAATGATTGCTTGCAAGGTACTCCCCCCCTCCACCAGCTGCACAATATTTGGCCAAGTTCCTCACATACCCCAGATGCTCGTGCATAAACACGACCTTACGCAAACAGATATTTCCAGACGTAGGAGGGCAGCTAAATATTTGCTGGAAAGTTCAACAGCTTGCCTCCTAGATTACATGTAAAATAACACAGGATTATATTGCGTGCTATTTAAGGCTCTCAAGAAAATCGAGTCATTATATGTTGAACCGTTACGCGCGTACTCTAATAAGTAAATATATATANTTTGTAGTCATATGGTGGGGTAATATTTTTAAAAAAGCATTAGAGATTTAAAAATTAAAAGCATGTTATTAGAGGTTGATTTTAATAAATGAAAATTATTTTGTTACTCTTGATGTATATCTTATGCTGAAACATATTAAAGAATATTTTAACTATAGGATTAGGATTAGGATCAGGTTATAGGGCGATCAACATCATGGTTATTAAGCCCTGTCTGTTGGGTTAATTAAATTTTTTTCATATATGCCTGTTTCTCTTAAAATGCACTTAAGTTTGCCTACATTGGATTCATATATGTATATATATATATTTAAAATATTTGTTTATTCACAAAATTTTAGGCGTTACACCGTAAAATTAAACATACAGAGGTAGGGTGTCAAAGTGTAAATTTTGCTTTTACGGCATAAAAGCTGCAATTAGTGAGTCCTATTAATAAAATTTGGCATATCACTTTTCAACATTAAATAGAAAAGTGTTTTATTATCAAATAAATTTGGAGGAACAAGAGTGCATATTTCCTGTATGTAAACTGGGAGAATTTTTTCTTTTTCGAACTGATTATCAGGAATTCGGTCTTAGTAGTTCAAGAATAAAAGACTGATTTGTAACCAAAAAAGTTTCTATTTTAGCCTACGTTTCGGCCTGAATTTCAGGCCTTCATCAGGGCAAATACGGGAGTGAGAGACTCGTGTCTACGTCATGACAGATAGTCACTGAAAGACACTGTTCTCCTGACTGAGTCATAATGTAGGCACTGTTGAGCAGGCCAAAACGTTGACTGAATTAAAACATTTTTGGTTACAATTCAATTTTAATTCTTCAACTACCAAGATGGAATTCCTGATAATCCTCCCTTCATGAAATTGATGGTCAGCAAATTTACCTCCAATTTTTTTTACGTTCCATAGCGAGTAATATTCGGTTTAAAATACTTCATTGAGAAAAAAAAATCCATAAGTGCAGGTGGTTACCTGTGATAGAAAGTCGAATACAAATATTTACCAACTACAAAACCGAGAAATTCGCTTAGTTTAAGCAGCTCCTGCGTGACGGACATCTATCCCCCCTTCCCACCGGTAATGGCTTATAATGGACGCTGAAACGCGGTCATCGGAAAATAAACACTCCGGATTTACAAAAGTACTTCCTTTCCACAAAAACCCGCCAACCCAACAAAAGCCCTTTGCTACCCTTCACATTCACGCTCGGGTTGGGTTTGAAACATCCCACAGAAGAGAGCCCCGCCCGCGTCTTAGTTAAGCTGCACGAATACAAAGGCCGCTACAGGTTGTCAGGGGGACTCGCGGATGTAGATTGATGTATCGAGAGTGCCGCGCCGTTCTCCAGTAATGATTAATCGATTCTTGCAGCGATAAATTTATTTTAGAGTTCTCTCCACCTGCGCTGAGCGAGGAATGGGCCAACGCCGCCGAGGGCCTCCTATTTTAAGTCACCAATCCAAGGGGACTTCATTGGTTTCTCTTCGCCCTTTGAGCAGATCTCAGTAAAGGAATTAACTTAGGTAAAATTAAGGCTTTCGATAAACTGCTTCCATTTTCAACAATGACGATGCAAAAGAGTCCCTCTCTTTCCCTCTCCCTCTCTCTTTCTCTATTATATGTATGTAATATGGTTATTTTACTTTATATATATAATGTAAAATTACAGATCTAGAGCGCAAACTATATATATAGTAAATAAGAGCAGGTGGAACACGCAAAAAAAAACAAATTACAATGAGTAAAATTTTTGGGGAGATTTATTGCCCTTCGTCTTTCTCTTTCTCCCAGCTGTTATTATTTACTATATAAATCGTAGCCGTGAGTATTTAATTTTCAAATACTTTAATTTAATTTAATTTCGTATACCGTTGAAAGAGTTCATGATAGCTAAGATCACTCCACGGTGAGGGAGGGGTTGAGATGTCACTTATATATATATAAACACACACATTCTATAATGTCTTGCATCATGGTATAAGTTGATTGTATTTTTTTCCACATAGCAGCCAAATAAAATTGATACTGTTACGAGCTACAGGTCAATAATAATAATAATAATAGGACAAAAAGAAATATAAGTTACTAATTATCTGATGCAATTACTGTTCTTAATAACTAACGCATAAATTAATCTAAATTAAAGAATTACTTACAGCTAATAAATAAATTATTATGTACAAATAAATAAATTACAAAGTGGCCTCAATGGAACTTGTTAATCACTTATCCCTTATCACTTATCCCCAATAATTACTTATGAGCTGCAAAGGCCACGACCAGCTTGACGCTCTAAGGGACACGATCTGACACGGGAACTGACACTAAGTAACTCTGACTTAACACTGACTCTGGAGACCGCTGGCGAGCTACTTATATAGCTTCGTGGAAGTGGCGATGCAGGCCTAGAAGAGTCTAATAGTAATTTCCGCGTAGACCTAATTCCCTCTTCAGAAGGAAGTAAGCATCAGTTATCCTTCAATTGCCCCCTTCCCGTACAGGTCTAGTCCTTCAGTCATTTACTTCTCTGGACTTTAAAAGTACGGTTATTAGCAGAGAATTTTGTTGGAGTTCAGTGAAGGTTGATCCAAAAAATACATATTTTAAGAAACGTATTTTTTATTTATCTGCAGACATTTCGGCTTACACATAGAGCCAACTTCAGGGCTATCATAAATCTCGATCTAATTTTTTGGTCAGTCATGAAGATTTTATCGAAGTGATAACATCCCATCTCGTCTTCGTGATAGACAGGTATAGTGAATTTTCTCCACACATTGTTATTGTTCTCTAAAGCCTTAGATATCACATTTTTTTAAAAGTTTCGTTAGTTTTATGTTATAATAATGTAAATCACGAATTTTTTTTCTTCCATGTTTTATGACGACATTGTACTTCAACAGCTCTGAGGATGACTTACAAGCCGAAACATCGCAAAATAATAATAAATACGCGTTGTTTAGAATCGTATTTTTGTTGGATCAACCTTGATCGAACCCCAACAAATCCTCTACTAATGCTAATCTTCACCGGCAAAAACTTTTCTATTGATACGGTTATCTTACTTTTGCCGATATTTCTGATGTAGTCGAACGTATGTTTAAGTAAAAGTTGACCAGAAGCTCTGACGTGGTCAGAAAGGCTTCCTTTGTACAGGGGCTAACACTGTTAGAGGGAGCTCTCGATGGCTTTGCTTTTAACTAACGAAATTTCGAGTTTATTTCTTCCGCCATCTTGGAAATAGGGGTGGTTACACGTTCTTGGTGTTCTTCAAGACTTCCAGGGCATCTTAAAAATGACACTTTCTGCTCTAGTATTAGAAATCAGTCATCCAGAAGCTGCGTAAACTAATAAGACTTCCTAATCTTCATTAAATATGGATATAATAAGTAAATAACTAAATTCTAATTCAATAAATTATAGTTTAAAGTATTTCCATAACTTAAACGGTTGAAGTATTCGCTGCTACTCCAACAAAATTATTATATGAAAAATTTACAAATGCTTTTGGCTCGATACATGTATATATGAGTACCTTACGGTTAATAAGGTATTACATTTATTTAAATAGAGCAGGCTAATCTCTAAAGAAGTAAACGGGGGTACAAAAAGAGCAGACTGGTCTCTAAAAAGCTAAAAACCTAGGTTTGAAAAGAGAAGGCTCGTCTCTACGAAGCTTAACCTAGGTGCAAAAAGAGCAGACTAGTCTCCGCAAAACTAAACCTAGTTTGTAAAAAGAGCAGGCTGGTCTCTAAGAAGCTTAACCTAGGTGCGAAAGAGCAGACTGATCTTTAGAAAGCTAAACCTAGGTGTAAGAAGATCAGGCTGGTCTCGAAGAAGCTAAACCTAGGTGCAAAAAGAGCAGTCTGGTCACTAGAACGCTAATTATAGGTGTGAAAAGAGCAAGCTAGTCGCTGTTGAATTACACTTAGGTTTCTTAACAGCCAACTGGTTTCTAGACAGCTAAACCTAAGTTCGAAAAGAGAAAGCTGGCCTCCAAGAAGCTAAACCTAGGTGTAAAAAGATCAAGCCGGTCTCCAGGAAGCTAATTATAGGTATGAAAAGAACAGGCTAGTCGCTATTGAATTACACTTAGGTTTGTTAACAGCCAACTGGTTCCTAGACATCTAAACCTAGGTTTGAAAAGGTAAGGCTAGCCTCTAAGAAGCTAAACCTAGGTGCAAAAAGAGCAGGCTGGTCATTACCTTTCAAGATCACACCGGAGGACTTTCGAAGCTATCATTCATATGAATTGTATTTGTATGCTGTGAAATACAACTCACAACAAAGATAGCAGGAGACTAACGTTGGAAAAGCTTCTGTGGCCAAATCACCTGATATAAATAATTAGTTCTGTCACTACACTATTGTGCACTGTAAAAATAATCTACTTATTTATTTTTTTAAATAAGTGTTGGCCTCCCTTTCAAGCAATTTGTGTCATAGTGGGAGAAGCTATCTACAGGTTGCCATTCCATTCTACGCATCTACGGCTTAGGACAAGCTTTTACTCTTAGAAAAAAGATTGCCCTGGTCGGGATTCGAACTAACAGCACCAGGAGACCCGAACGGATCCCATGAGTTACCCTGTCTTCTAATAATTTGCTTATAATTTGGTAGTCGAATTCGAAATACTCCATATGTTTTATAATTTTTGTGGAAATATTCTAAACTACATGAATTGCATTAAAATACTCAACTCGGTAAATATAATTATCCCGAAGAAAGATAAAAAATAATATTATATACCACAAATGAAAAACCATTTTTTCAGATGTAAATTGTTAGGTATAATATGTTAGGCTTAGGTAAAATTACTTTTTCCTCCCATTGTAGCTTTTGATCCTGATTTTTGGTGGTCTATTACATTCCTGTTCGACTGAACACAATGCACTGCCTGAAGACCATTCTTTTACCTCGATCAAGTTGTAAAAATCATTTGCTCCTGCCTAAAGAGTTCCCATTCAAACCTAAAGTCAACGTTCCTGAATTCAATTCACCCGATCCCTTAGCCCTTCCCTCCCAATCAAACCATTCTAGGAATAGATTCCTTTGATTGCTATCCAACTCCAGGCCCTTCCTATCCTCCGTAGAGTGCATAAGTACACCTGGAATCACTAATCAAGTAATCAAATCCCTCCCCCCACTACCCACGGACGACAAGGAATTTGAGAATTCCGAAATTGCTTCTTCTCCGATTCATTCTTAAAGTGATTTCTCATTCAATTTTGATTGAGTCTCAATAATGAACTCTGAATTCACACTACATAAATTGTATAACAAATCTATTCACACATATTGAGAAAAAAAAACTTTCCAACAGTAATAATTTGCATAAAAAAGAAGGCATATATTAGCAATAAAAAAAATGCAATGCCATATATTTCATATGATACCAATCACTAGCTCTCCAAAAAAAAATAATAACACTTTAGTTTACTATATAATGGTCATAGTTGGAGATGAGTATATGGACAGATTACACGAATGATAATTTATAATATATTTTTTCACCGGCAGTTATGAAGACCACAAAATTTTTTTTGAAGGAATTGCGAAGGTACACATGTACCCATGTTGTCTTGACATATTTTAGAAAATTTTTCAAAACACTTTTCTCAGATCCGGTCTTCTGTTTGCCGAGTGAAACTGCCAACGCTCTACAAGGCACAAATTTTAGTTCTTCTTAGTGAAAATCTTCATTTTTCTTAATTCGGCATATATCTGTCTATTGCCAAAAAAAAAGGATATATTCGCCATTGAGCAAAACCAGACCAATAGGAGTTGAGATTAGCTTAGGTATCAAGCAATGATGCAATTAATTCAATGAAACTCCGCACAGATTTTTATTTAATTTTTAAACCCATACTCTTTAAGTGTCTATTTAGTGAAGTGGTTTCCATAAGTTTCCAGGAAAGTGGTTTTAACAACTCGAGATTTGCATAGTTTTCGCAGCTCTTGCGTAAAAAGCTTTTAAAATTCGATCCTGAATATAAATTTTCTGTAAAATTCTGAATTTTTTTTTCCGTAACTTTCAGGATATCGGATATATGAATAATATCAATTAATTTAAAGGGTTGCCATTGAAAAGTTTGCTTTATTCATGCACTTCATTATAATTAATAATTAAATGAAAATATATTTATTCAACCATTATCCCAGCAAGTTCCTCTCCTTTTTGCATGAGCTCAGCGATGTGAGTTCGCAAGCCTACAGTGAAAAAACAAATAAGAAGTTTCTTGTCTTAGCAGATTTTCCATGAGGAAATCAAAATCTTCACAATAGTACCATGACATGACTTTTGAAAAATTTCAAAAGATCATCACAGAAGGAGACCAAAAATTTAATAATTCTAATATCTACGTTATTATTAATATTTCAAAAGAAATGCACTAGACAAAATTGGTGTAAAATGTAATTTCATAACACTTAAAAGTAAATAAAACACATATATCTGAGAAAGATATTTAAGAATGTAGTTTAGAGCATTAAGCAGCTCCTCTTATTTTTTAAATATAAAAACGATTTAGAATTTTCATTTTAAACCCCTGATCTCATTCATTTTTGTTTGAAATCGGGGAAAGAGAAGATATTCACACATATACACACACACTCATATATACATATATATGTACAAGAGTCTCTCTTCACTTCTCACTAAGGGCGAAAAATCCTCGAAAATTTTACTCTGTGATTTTATCTTCATGTGTTCACCACACTCTCAATCCCAAAGAAGACCACAAAGAGAGACTACATATCGCAGCCGCGAGTGTTTCATTTTCTATATAAATATATTTACAAACGTTTATAATGAAACATATCTGGTGTAAAACACTTATTTTCCCTAATGCTGGTGAAACTAGTCAATCAGAAAATGAGAATACTCCAAAATTATTGGGTAATTATTTTATTATTGTCAAAGCTTCGACTTATCACCTTGTCGAAACGTTAACAACTATACGATGATTCACATATAGTTTTCGAGTATTTTTTTTTTTTTTTTTTTATCCTGGCCGAAACCCTTACTATTTTCTCCAGCATAATACAGAATGGCCAAGCAAACGTCAACCATGTTAATTTCCCTCAGTGAAATTAGCTAAAATACATTGACATTGGGAATAGTAAGAAATTTAGAGTAGTATAAATATTTGATTTGGGAAACGTAAATAGAACACTTTTCCCCATCAAAGCCCTCTCAAATTACGAAAATGCTTTGGCCCTTGGGAACCAGAGCCTATAGCTTCAAAGCAAAAAGCACCATTCAAAGTCTTTTAGCGAGCCCCAATATTCCCATTAGTAGGCAGGCATTTGTTTTCCTTCCTCTTCAAAGGAACGAACATCTAGTTGGCGAATGAACTTAAGTGATGGTTCTAACGAAAACCAATACCACCAAAAATGGAGTGAACTAAATTTATTGTCAATAAGGAAATCTAATAGGGTTGCGTAAGGTAGGCGACTTCCTCAGTTTTCTCAGTTGATGAATTTATTTATTTCAACATTCCATGTCATATAATCCTGCACACTCATAGAATATATCTATTTTAAATAAAAAAATTTAGTTTCATTGGACTAAACTTAATATTGCATCTTTATGAATTACGCAAAACCCTCCACTCCAAATTGTTTAATCAATTAATACGAGGGAATAGAATAAAAAATCTATCTGTCCCAGCTAGGACTCGAACCTGGATCTCCTGCTGTCCGGGCCGGTATGTTTCAATTACATTTTTTTTTTTACTACCGCCTCACCACCGGGACGAGCTAGATAACTTATTAAATTCCCAACACACTAACGAGAGCCTAACCCATGAGAAAGACGAATACATCGTCTTATGCTGGAAGGAGCTGACATTGTCCAGCTATTTGTCGACTCTCGATATTTACTTTTCATTTTCATTTTAATTTATTTGTGGTGTATTATCCCACGTAAATTTTAAACAATTAATGCGAGGAAATAGAATACAAGCATGAGATCCGTGTTCGAGTTCTGGCTGGGACAGATGAATTTTTTATTATATTCCCTCACATTAATTGTTCAAAATTTACGTAGGATAATACACCACAACTAAATTAATGTTATAATTAATTTAACTAACAAATTGTTTAATTTTACTTTGTATTTATTTTAGTTGTAAAATAAACCTATAAAGTTTATTTTATAACTAAAGAAACTACTATAAGTTGAATATAATTCCTGCTATATCGAAGTAATGTCTCTTATTCATAACTGACAATTAGCTGAAGAATATTGTACTTGGAGTATTTTTAACAAATTACATGGTGTATTTACTTAAAATATATGTAAATGATAATATCGTGTGCGAATGGTCGGGGTTTCGGCCAGGAAGAAAAAATATACACCACAATTTGGAGTAATATTTTTATTTATGCCAACGTTTCGGCTTAGCTAGTAAGCCATCATCAGGGCAATGGTGTTGGGTGGAGAAATCTCCCCAGGGCGGTGTCTGTTCACATTGTAGACTGCAGAAACAACTGCAGTCGTTCGGTTGTTTCTGCAGTCTACAATGTGAACAGACACCGCCCTGGGGAGATTTCTCCACCCAACACCATTGCCCTGATGATGGCTTACTAGCTAAGCCGAAACGTTGGCATAAAATTCGAGACGGCCAACTAATCATCAACCATGTAAATGATAATATATAAANCCGGTCAAAAACTCTCCACTAGTAATTTTACAACGTTTATTATTTATGGCATTTTTAGAAAGACCCTTATTAAGAAAGATATTTTCGAATGTAACTAATATTGTTGAGCTTTTCACCGACTTTTCATTTTCGGTCTGTTTAGAGCAAGGTTAATGGTTTTTGTTATAAGATAATTGAACCCTTCGGCGTATAAGATACAATTCCTCATATTGTATCTTATAAATTATACGTCCGTCGTTATTGAAACGTGGGAAATCAGCATAATTAACGCATCTCCCACGTGGCAGGCTTTTTATAATCAGAGTGAAAGCATATTATTTTCATAAATATTATTTTTTGTGGTATTCAATCCCACATAAATTTTACTAATTTTTAGTGCAAGGGAATAGAATAAAAAATTTAACTGTCCCAGCCAGGACTCGAACCTGGATCTCCTGCTATCAGGGTCGGTGCATTTACCAATTATGCTACCGGTACCAGTCTGATAAATTATTAAATTCCTCGCACTAGTGTCGAGAGTCTAACCTCGGAGGCAGACGAATATATCGTCTTATGCTTTTTAAATGACTCTCGTTATTTACTTTTTTTAATTTAATGAAATAGTTAATAACATGTATTTTAAGATTAATTTGCACTTCAGCGCCATGTTTTCAGATATGTTTTAAACCAATTCATTAGAACTTTACTAATTCATTAAACATATTAATGTTGCATGAAGAAAAAATCGAATGAAAAATTTCATTTTTTAATTCTAATTCATACTTATGTTTCAATATTAATTATTACAAGAATATTGTATTAAATATTAAATGTTGAAAACTTTATTCGTCATTTCTACCACAGAAATTTTTTTCCCTGTTGTAAATTGAAAAGGAAAATTTGCCTAATTGAATTCTAATGAAAAAAAATGAGATAAATTAATTTAATAATCTTTATAAAAAATCAGTTGTAGAACGGCTCTCTATCGTATAACCTCTCCTCAGAATATATAAAAAGGACTTTAGGATGGCACTATTAAGTTCGTACCTCGTCCAGAAGGGATTGCTGGAGTATGGAATAGGGGTGGGATCTGTCTGGCAGATCTTGTTAGCGAAGGACAGACAGTAATAGGAGCTCAGGGGCTTGGCAGCTGACTTTGACAGTTCTTTTTCGTTGTGTCTTTCGGTTTTCCACTGTCTGTGTGTGTGTCTTCTTCTTCAGCTTTCTGCAAGGCATGAGCCAGGCGTTCTGGAACGAAGGGAGGTGTAAGACAGGCTGACACAAACACACACCCACTCACTTATTGTCTCACCACTGCTGAATAAGGGCGACAAAAACGGACAGATAAAGGGCTGTACGAAAGCTAATCAAAGAGGAAGGTGGAGGAAATATCGGAGGGTAAATGATGGACAGAGATAGAAAATATAAAGCAAGAGGCAAAATGAGTCCACCACGTAGAAACTACCTCAACTTAGCTGATTTTCAATGTTTCGTGACCTGAACCGTACTGATTTATTGAAAAAATAACCTAAATTTTAATACTTCTATGACTTATATTAACTCCTTACTCCACAATGACCTTGAAATCCCGTTTGTAAAAGAAGTTATCACAACCCGTTTCAATAAATTTCACTCGGCCCTTTCCATGCATCCCAATCCTCTAGCCCAAACTCTATCTAGTATTACCCATCCTAATAACCCACCAAAAAAAAAAAAAAAAAAAAAAAAAAAAACCAGTCTCTCTTCACTCCTCACCGACGAAGGGTTAGACTAATCCCAGTAAGTTTTACTCCTTGTGATATTTTCTTTCTGTGTGTGCACTGAATTCTCTATCCCACCTGTTCTTGATTACTATATATATATATTAAGCAATATATAAATATACTTATAGTATGTATACGTATATATAAACATACAATATAGCTTAACTGGATCGCTGAAGATCTATTGCAATTTTTCAAAAGTTAGCATAGTGTAAACGTGACTGGCTTAATTTTTCTACGGAAAATCTGCTATTAAAGCTCTGTGAAAAATCATGATCCTTTTTTTTTCTTTTTTTTTTTTCTTTGCTGTGTTAGCCTCCCTTAGGGTCATTGGAGGAAGGGGCTATCTACAGGTTGCCACCCCATTTTAAACACCCATGGCTCAGGACAAGCTTCTACTTATAAATAAAAGATTGACCAGGGCGGGATTTGAACCCGCGGCGTCAGGATTGCGAGACCCGTACGGATCCCCTGAGCTAGCCTGGTGCCCCCAAATCAAGGTTCTTCTCGTCCTCAATTTTCTTAAAGCTTTCAATACTATTGATCACTCCCCTCCACTAGTTAAGTTAAATCCCTTTTCTTTTCCAAGTGTGCTCTTCTTTATCCCGCTTCATTCATCCCTGTCAGGAAGTCCGAAGTAGTTTCCATCCCTCAAGTCCTACTTTTTTCCCTCTTTCTTTTACTTCTGGTATCCCACAGGGCTGCATCGTCTTCCAACCCTCCTTTTTTACTTTTATATTAAAGAACTACACAACACCTTAAGCATTACCCCCACCAATGATTTTTAAATTTACTTTTATTTTCTTCTTGATGAATCAAAAACAGTTATCCCACAATTTCAATATGACCAAAATTTATTGTTCCAAAGTTTTGACAAGTAAGTCTTAGTAATATGAAAAAAAATATTCAACCATTTTTTTTTTAGTCCAAATATTTGCTCAAATATTTGTCTTCTGTTACATATTTTACAATTATTTAGCACCCCATTTCCTTTCACTCTGCTGTCAAAAATCTTGATCAAATCCTCTCCTGGAAACGCTATATTTGACAAGTTTCTTTTGCTTTCTCGACTATACCTCAGTTATACCGCCCGTTGTCTCTTTGTTCTCTACTTCCCATTTTTGACGAAGGCTGAGTAGTTCACGACGCTCACACCTGGAACATAGGCTCAGAATACTGTTAAACCATGTAGAAATGGATGCGTCCCTCCTTTCGAAGAGAGTATTACCTTGGTCCTCTCCTCTCATTATCAGGATTATCACCTCGCACTTCTACACAGCTCTGCGACCTGTTTACTTTCAAATCTAACATTACTTTCACCTCACACACGTCTCTGGAATTTTGGTCTTTACCCTTCTCATTGCAAAGTCATAGCGTTTCAAGGGGTTTAATACCTTGAATAAAGTATTTCCTTATGTCTACAAATAACTCTATTGAGTAGAAATTTATTAGTTCGTCGGGAATACAATTCAAATAGATAATAGTATGCAACAAATTAGTTTATTCAATATCTATATAAGTCATAATTTTTTTTTAAAATGGTTATTTTATTTATTTATAAATTACATCCTGCACAGCGTGCATCTTGCAATGTGCTCTTATAGTATATAATAAATATGTACTAATATAATAATAATGTACAACATACACTTATAGTATTAGAAAAAAAAATAATAATGATATAAAA
>KZ807566.1:352412-364396 GCA_000696205.2 Oncopeltus fasciatus
AAAAAAAAAAAAAAAAAAAAAAAAAAAAAAAAAAAAAAAAAAAAAAAAAAAAAAAAAAAAGGCCTTCTTGGTCTCGCTAATATATTTACGAATCATAATTTCTCATCTCCAAGGAAAGATAAGTGAAGAACCTTTGAAGTTACTCAAGAGTCACATCCGTGGTACAACAGCTCGCATCCTAACGAGAGATCTGCTGATATAGTTACCATTAGGTTTGGCTTCCTCTGGTGTTCGCCTCCTCGGAGGAATGTACTGCAAGTGCCCACTCACCTTGGTGTCGTTCACGAAGAGTCTGAGGGTGTGGGGTTGGAGAAGGCGGAGGGAGTTGACGTGTGTCACCGCCAGACGTGCGGCCTCGAGTTCGGCCCTCCCTCCTTCCCCGCCGAGCTCGAAAAGCCCCAGCACGCCGAGCTCCGAACCTCCCGCGGCTCCGAGGAGGGGACCCAGCGCCCACCAGAGCAGCCACCTCATCCTCCCGTCCCTGGAACGGAGACAGAAATACAACATGAGTGAGAAAGGTCTTTCTAGGTAAGCAATTTTTTTTTTTTTTTTTTTTTTTTAACAAAATTCAATAATTTCTTTTGAGATAAAGTATAGAAATAATATTATTTCTGGACATAAGGACATAAAGTCAAAAACCAAATATATTTTTCTTATTGTAGTGAACAAGCCTTGGAGTAATCATAACTTCTATGTCTACGGTTTTTATGTGATTTATTAATTTTATTTGTTCATTATTATTATACTATTTTAATGTGTTTTTTGAGTTCGCTAAAAACAAGAAACACAGTTTTATTTATAGTTAAAAGATAATAAATTCAAATTTTCTGCATACTAAAAACTTTCTGGAAATGGACTTCTCCGTACTGAGTCATTGATTGACGATAAAAGTACATCATCTACAGTACAAAATTGTATGTTTTTTATGCATTAAATATATTTAATTATTGATTATGAATTTATTTGATTGATGTTTCGTTAAAGCTGTTATATTACAGCCCAGAAAGATATTGAAGAAAGTTTGGAGAAGCAAAATCCTTAATTAACTGAATCAATTAATGCGAGGGAATAGAATAAAAAATCTAACTGTCCCAGCCAGGGCTCGAACTTGGATCTCCTGCTATCCGAACAAGCGCGTTATCCAATTACGCTACCGGGAGAGCCAGATAACTTATTATATTCCCAGCACTAGTGTCGAAAGTCTAACCTACGAGAAAGATCGTGTAGGATGCTAGGAATTAAATAAGTTATCTGGTATTAAAAACCACAATAAAATAAATATTTATAAATGAAAATAAAAAGTAAATAACGAGAGTCATAAATAGCTCGACAATGTCAGCTCCTCCGAGCATAAGACGATATATTCGTCTTTTTCGTCTTTTAGACTCTCGACACTAGTGCTGGGAATTTAATAAGTTATCTGTCTCTCCCTGTAGCGTAATTGGATAACGCGCTTGTCCTGTTAGCTGGAGTTCCAGATTCGAGACCTGGCTGGTACAGTTAGATTTTTTATTCTATTCCCTTGCATTAATTGATTTAAATTTACGTGGGATTAAAAACCACAAATAAAATTAATATTTACTTAATTAACTGAATATTGACCGTTTTTGTAGGCATTTTTCTAACCGTTATAATCTATTTTTATATTTTATTAATGATTTATTGGTAATACAGCAGTTTTGGACATGTCTAATTTGAAGAGGGATTTCAGCGTAACGACCAATCCCGACACCATGCGATCTCGGAACCAAAGTCCATTCAAAGAGCTATAGATAGAGCTAGGCTTAAGATAGAGGATGTACATGGTGAGGCCAAGCAGTCGGAATCCTCCAAGATGCCAGAAGGAACTACAGATTTCCTGTTACCTGAGGAAATGAATTTGAAATAGTCCATTCAAATCAATTTTACAGGAATACTAATGTGATACGACTGTGATTTTATTAACGCTGGGATTATATCTGCTTTCATTTGAACTAACTAAACATAAGAATTAGGGTCCGTAAAGAGGTTTCATTATATTCGTCCATCAAGTCGGTAATTCTCTTAGGATCAGTGAGCAAGGGGTTTTTAATTTTAATAAGATTAATTTCCGTCAGCTTGCAATTTAATTTCCGAAAATTGTTTTCTTTCAGTTTTGCTTTCTAGAAGACAGCTTAATTTATAAATTTTATCATTTAAAAAAAGAAGAATTTTGTCCTCATTTCATTTAGTAAAGATTAAAAAGTATTTGAAAATAAGATTAACACTTTATAAATTACTTTTAATTAAAACTGTTATTCAGAATTATTATTCTAGATGAAAATATTTAAAATTATTGTAATTACACTGAACAACAAAGTTTTTGTTTCGGGGTTGAAATTTTAATGTATTTCACGTGTTAAAACCGAAAATGACCATAAAAATTATATATTAGCTCTTGTTTTCAAGATATAGTATCATTTTATTATATATATATTGAGTTTTCAACAAATGAAATATTTCATCACCAACAGTTGGTACACATGTTTGTTTACATAACACCCCTCTCATCAGCTGTTCATAAGTAGTAAACATAACCTTTGCGAGTTTGTCAATTGTACGCACGTGGTTGCTATTGAAATTATCGTGTGAAGTTGATTTTTAAATTAATTTAAGTGCTGATCTGAAATGCCTCGAAAGTGTGTGAATTCTGTCGATAGCTTTTGCTATATATGTGGTGAAATAACATTTAAGGCTCAGAAACGTAAAATGTCACCTATCATTAAGACTGCCTATGAACATTATTTTGGTGTAAAAGTTGGGGACCAAGATAAATCATGGGCTCCTCATATATGTTGTAATTCTTGTTCCGTCATATTGCGAGAGTGGCTGAAAAATAACAAGCGGGCAATGGCTTTTGCAGTACCTATGGTTTGGCGTGAGCCTACCAATCATACAGACGACTGTTATTTCTGCTTAACTCCTCCCATTAAGCAAGGTTTATCTATGAAGAAAAGAGGAACGGTGAAATACCCTAATCTCCCATCTGCTCTTCGGCCTGTACCACACTCAGACAATTTGCCAGTCCCTTCTCCACCCCAAAACTATGAAATTTTAGAGGAAAGTGATGAAGTCTGTTTACAAGAAGCAACCCATCCTTCTACATCCTATGACCCTGATTTTGATGTAAGCGATAGGTCTAGTGATCCGCACAGAATTAGTCAAGCAGAGTTGAGTGACCTTATAAGAGATCTTGGCTTGTCTAAGGAAAAGGCTGAGCTGTTAGGGTCAAGACTACAACAGTGGAATCTTCTAAAACATGATGTGAAAATATCTCAGTACAGACAGCGTCAAAAAGATTTGCTTCCTTTTTTTGAGAAAAAAGAAAACCTCGTAGTTTGTTCTGATGTTAATGGTTTGATGGACTGCTTGAATTTGGGTCACACTCCATCTGAATGGAGACTGTTTATAGACTCTTCAAAACTAAGCTTAAAAGCTGTACTTCTGCATAATGGAAATCAGCTACCTTCTATTCCTATAGGTCATGCAGTTCACATGAAGGAAACGTATATAAATATGAAAACACTTCTCCAATCAATCAAATATGAACAACACAAGTGGCAAATCTGTGGTGATCTGAAAGTCATTGCTATACTCCTAGGAATGCAATTAGGGTTCACCAAGTACTGTTGTTTTTTGTGTCTGTGGGACAGTCGGGATAGAAAATCTCACTATAAAAAAGTGAACTGGCCTACACGAGACCTAAACGCTAATGAGAAAAATGTAGTTTACGAGCCTCTTGTAGATCCTAAGGATGTTCTCCTTCCCCCATTACATATTAAGTTGGGACTAATGAAAAACTTTGTGAAGGCGATGGACCAGGAAGGACAAGCTTTTAAGTACTTGAGAGCAAAGTTTCCCAGGTTGAGTGATGCTAAAGTCAAGGAAGGCATCTTTATTGGGCCTCAAATACGTGAAATCGTAAATGATCCTGCTTTTGACATGATTTTAACAGGAAATGAAAAAAGAGCCTGGGAAGCCCTTAAGGGAGTTGTACATGGGTTTTTAGGTAAAAAAAGAGATGATAACTTCACAGCATTGGTTAAAGAGCTTCTTCAAGCTTACCACCAACTTGGATGCAACATGTCCTAATATTTCCTATACCTCCACTTTCCTCTCAAACAATTTGTACGGTCAGTAAAATGAGTCTTAAATACCAAATTTGATTTATTTAAAACCATTTCGGACGCTAAATTGTGTACAGACATACACATTCATACATTTTTAAGAACCATATTTTTATCTTCAGCAACGCAGGATCTCTTTATCACTTAGGCGGATCTTCTAAAAGAGATCAGCCTAGACTTTTATGTCTCGAAAATTTAGTTACAAATATAATATCTTGTTATCTTCGAGAAAGGGGAATTCATACAGTAGATGACAAGTTATGTACACAATTTTATTAAATAGAACGTTGTTTTTATTATTTAAATAAAATGGAAAAACTTTATTCCAATGTTTATAACTACAAGAGACAAGAAAGGATTTTTTTTTTTAACAGCTGTTACAATTGAAATAGCTCGAATTATTCATAACAAGAGAAAGAAATACTTTTCAGCGCTTTTGAATACATGTTTGTTTATTTTTACTTTACATAGTTTTAAATGTTTTGTTGAAAGAGCGTTGTCAAACACAAACAGACAGTTGTGTGAAAAAAGTATACTAATTAGATATTGAGGTAGAGAAAAGAATATAAATGGTTAAATATTTATTTTCTTAATTGGAATTTGCATGTGAAAAGAAAAAAAATTTCGAAAAGATAGTTTCTAAATGAAAGGCGAAACGGCAGAAAGAAAAAGACCAATAATTTTCAATTCATTTATTGCTTTTCTAGTTTCGCCTTTTTAGGTGCCTCTTCTGAAGCTTTGTGTGTCTTGTTAACTGAAGTATATTATTTAGTTGTCAGTCATAGATATAAATTTTCTATTTTTATTGCTAATTCACAGAGGAAAGCTCATATGGTAAACAGTCTACTTTAGTAAGCTTCTTTAAAGAAATAAAAGTATTTTAAAATGTATTGAATTTTTTTTTTTTTTTTTTTTTTTTTTTTTTTTTTTCAAAAGTGCAGACATCATACTAAACTACCACTAAATGATCAGCTTCAAGATATGACAGACCAGGCTAAATAATTTAATTGTAGTTTTGCTAAATGGAAAATTTAACTTGCTTTTTTTTACTTACAGTAATTAAGTTTTCTCAAATCTATATAAGCCTTTATTAGTTGTTTATTAATAGATTCATATTATAATATTGCATTTTTATTGTTCTATTTCGTAATAGAATATTTTTTTGGATAGTTAAATTTCATGTTAAAATGTTAAGGAATTTGAAATAAATATAATTTGACACTGCAGCTATCTTTAGAATCACATAAATACAATATATTATCTAAAAGGTTATTTCCACCACCAATGAATATAGAACTATCATACCTTCTGTAATCCGTCTTCATTGGTTTCTGCAAACCATCTTCCGTTGGCGAGCGCTTTCGGACATTGTCCATCTTCTTGGCCGAATACATGTGTTCACTGTCACTGTCTGTATTCAACCTCGTGACCTGATACCTGACGCATCCGACTAACCCCACAGAATACAAACGCAAACGAATACAGACAGTGTCAGTGAACGCATATATTCTGCCAGAAGATGGACAATGTCCGAAAGCGCTCGCCAACAGAAGATGGTTTGCAGAAACCAATGAAGACGGATAATAGAAGGTATGATAGTACAATAAATTATATACAAGAAATGCAATGGAGTTAGAATAAAAAATCTTAGTACCTCTGCCGGGACTCGAACCCGGGTTTTATACTTTCCAGGGTTTTAAATGTTAGCTCCTTCGAGCACAAGACGATATATTCGTCTTACTTGGGGGTTTAGACGCGGAGTTAAGTGCGCGGAGTTGAGAGATTATCTAGCTAGCTTCGGAGATGTAGGGGTCAGCATACTTGCCCGAAAAGCAGGTGACCCGACTGTATAAAATTTACGTGGGATTGAATACCACAACTAAAGTCAGTAAAACAATAAATTATATACTATTAGCGTTAAAATTGAAGAGTTTTTGAGCGTGGAGATTATTAGTAGAGAATTGTTTGGGGATCGGTCAATGTAGACCTTCTTACATTGTTCATTATATTTTTATTTTTGTTTTTTTATAAATATTTATTTAATACGTTATGCTTATGAAACGTCATGTAATTTGATGGCTCAATAATATGCATATATACAAAAATAAAATTGGAAAATAAAGTTTCACTTTGCAGGGAGAAGAGGACTATTGACCCTACTCACAGTAAATTTAGGCGACAAGGCTCAAGAGGTCGCGAAGCCATCTTCGTTTAGTCTCCGGGGAGGGTTGAAGGGATTGGAGTTCGACGTCAGGGATATGGATTCGTATGATTGGAAGCTAGCTGTGGAAGAGTGTGAAGCTGGTGGTGATTAGATCTTGGACGAAAGGAAAATTAAAATCCCGGGAATAAAATAAATCTTCAGGGAAAGTGGAATGATGAAGATAACGAATGACAACTGATTGTACGTTCTTCCTTGAGCTGGTAAGTATGGTGCTGCGCATTTGTCTACTTGAGATAGCTGATGGTATCTATGTAGGCGCCAGGGCTGTCTGGTATGATTTCAGTGTCGCCTGCCTACTAACTCAGGTGTAAAGTAAGGCAAATTGGTTGAGCATCAAGTGGAAATTATTAATGTTTCGCACAAAGATGAGACGTGGTCGGGCTAAACATTTGGAGGTGGTTTCAGCGTCCATCTCCTCTCCTGTAATAATCTGAAGAGGCTGGAACAGCCATCTTCAGGGCAATCGTGAAGGCAAGAAGAGACGTGTTGTCAGATATTCATGACTGTGGTCATGCATGAAAAATTGATTCAGGGGAGAACACATCACCTCTCGTCTACATGATAGCTCTGAAGGTGATGTCGATTGTAAACCGAAACGTCGGTAGATAATAAAATTAATTCTCTTTAAATTGTATTTTTTTAAATATTTTTCATCAACCTTGACCGAAATCCCAAAATTTATCTAATAATTATTATACAGCATGGAGTATGTGATCCAGGCGTGGTGTAGAAATAACCTTTCCTGTCAAAAGAAAAAAAAAATTTGAAAGGAAGTTCTCTGCGAATGTACGTAGACTGTCCTGGGGAAGAACATACGGAAAAGCTGATAAGGTACGTGGATTTGAGCGGCACATTGTCCATTCGAACAGAAGACCGAGGCATTGTGTCACCTCCGTCGTTGCCTGCGCAATTGTCCAGGCCGTAATCAGAGGATACCGTGAATTCCTCAGAGAATACGGATGGGCTTCAACAACGGACGGCTGGAACAAACAATAATCAAGAGATCGGTATTGATCTTGTACTCCGGAGGGTTAAAATGGAAAGTAAGGGTGGCTTTGTAACCTAACTTGTGAAGAAGAAATCAGAGTCAGTGAATGACGGTAAAAGGCGGCAAGATAATTTCAATCACTTATATATTATGCAATTAATGAGAGGAAATAGAATAAAAAAAATCTATCTGTCCCAGCCAGGACTCGAACCTGGATCTCCTGCTATCCGGGCCGGTATGATTCCATTACACCACCGGGACGAGCTTGATATCTTATTAAATTCCCACCACATCTCACATTAATTGTTTAAAATTTACGTGGAATGATAAACAACAACCAAATAAATATTTATAAAGAAAAACTTATATACTAATTTTATCAATTCCAAACATATGAAAGAACAACAGCAAAGGGTTAGTATAATTTTTAACAAAACCCCCCCAAACATTCAAATTTCTTCTTGCAGTAAAAAAAATCATTCCAAGTAAGCATAATAATAGTATTTTATTTCGATATCTCTACTCTATAGTATGGTCATAGAATACTGTACACAATTTCAATATAAAAATAATGTATTTAATAAATCCATGAAAAATTAAGCTGATTCCCCACGAAATCAGGCTATTCATGTTCGACCAAGACCAAATTTTCCTCGTACACATCTTGTTCTAAGGTCATAGTACGACTTTGACTAGATTTGCTAACTGACACATCCAATTTCCCATGAGGGATATTTATGATGAATAATGTTTAAAATTTTTACCGTTTCTTCTTCCGGGTTGGACCGTGTCAAATTAGTGTTATTTGCCGAGCTTTCGCACATCATGTGATGGCTTCTTCAGGGCTGAAAAGAGAATGAGAGTTGTAAAAGAGAGATTTTTAAAATCCAGATTTTTAAAACACCTGGATTTTAAAAATCTCTCTTTTACATCTTTTACATTTACATCTTCCATTTTTTCTTGGATTGAACTGTTAAATTGGTATCATTTTTTCCATTTCTAAGTGAGTTTGGTTACATTTAAGGAATTAATGGCTTAAGACACTAATAATAACTTATATACCATCTTAGACACTAATAATAACTTATATACCATCTGGGAATAAAATATATTTTATTTTATATAATATTATAAATATTTGATGTACCAAACCTTTGTATTCATATTTTAAAATTAAAATTATTTTTGTGGTTTATTTCAGGCCTTTGTTGAGGAAGCTAAGGGAATAAAGCCTGTAATTAATCCTTCAAAATGAGAGTCAATATTAAATAACAAATATTCTTTTGTCTTTCGGAAAATAATATTTCATTTTCGACCAGGTTTGGTAGATATTAATAATCCAACAGGTAAACGGAATATTTTTTATTCATTAAAATATTTATAACTACAAATGGGAGAATACTCGCTTGATAATGGTTTAGGTTTTTCATCCGTTCTATGTGTAAATATTTGTTATTAAATAATTAAAAAAGGGAAAGTCCAATCAGGTTTAATTTATTTTGATATAACAACAATTTAATAACTCTATAAAAAAAAATTGTCTTTATTTGTATTCTGTATAAAGCACACAAGTTATACCTTCAAAGTTTTACTAAACAGACTTTTTATTTTTTAGTAAGTATTTAACGCTTGCTATACAATTAACATAAAAATAATTATATTTTAAATCCTTTTAATTTGTTTTAAATGCAGTAANAATATTTTTTAAAAAGTTTTTTTTTATAAAAATATTATTCCAAAAAAATTTAGTAATATTAAAGACCAGGGAATTAGGTGGCTTGTGGGCCAGAGCTGTACGGGAAGTGGGTATTGAAGATAATGATCTTCTTTTGTCTTGGGAAGAGAAGTCGGCTTACTGAGAATTTTAGATGAGACTGTTCCAGCTCCTTGCCGTACCTTCTCGCAACTTCCACGAAGCTATAAAAGCAGCTCTCCAGCGGCCCCCTGAGTCAGTGATAAGTTAGTCTCCATCTGTGGCAGTATCCGTGGCAGATCGCGTGCCGGGCATGTGATAGTCTGGTAACGGTGATAATTGATAAATGACGATGATTAACATCTTCAGGCCTCTATGTAAATAAGCAGATTATTAAATAAGTAATTATATTATTAGCCGTAAGTAAATTATATTTTATATTTCTTCTTTATTTATATAGTAGTCAGTAAGGGCAGTAGATTCTAAGGTTATTATTAGATATAATTATTTATTTATGTTCATAATTATAAGCGATTTGTTACCCCAAACAATACAATACTCATAATTGTCATAAATTAATGAAGAGATTTTGTTTTATTGTTCATTAACACTACTGAATGAATAATAATTACACAGAATCCCGCCTAACAAATTGCTTTTTACAGAATTTATTCCCATGAGCCATTGTTAAAACGTTACAAATATTACTCTATATATTTTTTCTTGCATCTAAAAATAATCGACTATAATATGCTTTTTTCTAATAATTATACATGTATTGTGTGTTCACATAGACTTTCACGGTCCCCAGAAATATTCCTGGAATCTTCTTCATGGCTTGACCTTATCGAAAAGATGACTTTTTTTTTTAACTTCCGCACATCTTGTAATGGCTTCCTCAAGTCTGCTTTTAGAATAAGCGCATTTTTTTTCTTTTTATTCTACTGCCTCATTCGCAGTTTAGGATGGAAGTGGGGTGGATATTAGATTAGAAGTCCGTTCTGTTGACAAGGAGTGGGGGGCTGGCCAATAGCGCCCTTTTTCATATGAGCGGGTCCTGGAGAAAGGATTTGATGCGGACCTTGTGCTCCGTGAAGCTGAAAGGAGGGAGTGACCATTGATGCACGAACGGCGTTTACATGTTGTATTATGGGGACTTGATAAGGGCTGGAGATTTAGGTGTTTTTATACCACCCTCGGAACCTATGTCCGCCTTCCTATTGGTTGTCTCTTATAATTTCATTTCCATTGGGGTCTGTCTTGCTTCTGTTATCACTTACACCTGAACTGATTTTCCTGACTGATAATGCTTATTTTTTTTCTTTTGCTGTGTTGGCCTCCCTTGCAACGACTTAGGGTCATTGGAGGGAGGGGCTATCTACAGGTTGCCATCCCATTCTAAACACCCACGGCTCAGGACAAGCTTCCATTTATAAATAATAGATTGACCTGGGCGGGATTTGAACCCGCAGCGTCGGGATTGCGAGACCTGTACGGATCCCCTGAGCTAGCCTGGCACCCCCAATGCTTATTTCTACTTTTGAGTTAGAGTAAACTCTTCCTCCCTATTAAACTTATCTGGAATTTCATGATTACAACGGTCTCTCTTTCTGTTATTCCTTCTTGCTAGGATGGTGGAGTTCTCAAACTGAGTCTGGTGAGTGGTATCTACGAAATGTTCCGCCATTGGTGGCATATGTCGGAAATGTGTTCCTTGAGCTTTGTATCTATCATTCTTCCATTTTCTCCAATATATGATTTCTCACATGAGCAATAATTCCCGCAATAAAGTATTTATCTCTCTCTCTCTCCCTCTCTCTCTTTATCTCTTTCTCTCTCTCTATGTATATATATATATACAATCTTCTTTCAGTCCAGCAGTCTCCTAAGCCATCTTTTCTCTCTCACCCTTCTGAAGTACCTTAACTCTCGCCTATCTTATATCTTCTCAATTTACCCTCATCGCAGGTTCAATTTAAAACTACTATAAATGGGTGCAGCATTCTAATCTTTGAACCCACTTGCCTCACTCTTCTCCAAACTTCTGTCCCCAATCTCCCACTCTTTGCTAAAAAAGACCCCAGGTACTTAAGGTGATACCTGACCGTTTTCTTTAGATCAGCACCTACAGGCGGATTTTATCACCAAATAATTATTTTATTTTTATTTATTTATTTTTTGTTATGGCCCAGAGGATTCCTGGTGAGCTGGGAATAAACTGTTCTGATTTGGTAACACACCCTCTTTAGTTTCTTGAATAAACACATGTGACAGTGATACAAGTGCTATATGATTTACAATACAGTGCTAGAGGGAATGACTCTGAAGGATATGCTTTCCCTCTACCTGAACCAATCTGAGCCCAAAAAGTTTTGATCTTAACCTTATATTTTTTTACCCTTTAAGAATTTATTTATATAAACTGCATGATGAAATATTAAAGTGGAAGGCAAAGTAGAAATATTTTTGGTTTGTTGAAATTTATCAATATTTAAACAGTGCTCTCTGTACTATTTGAAAATATGATAAAAAATTTGGTATTTATGTTTCTATAATTTATACTTACCACAATCATTTGTAAAACTAATTCCCAAGTTGGACAGATATATCGCTGTAGACTTGCTTGAGGGGGGTATATTTGTGCTTAGCTTTGCCTGTATTTTGAAATCATAGAATGGTTAACATTCTACTCCATAATTATAATGTTATATAATTTTTTTGGTGTTAAAATTTTTGGTAGTTTATACTTTAAAGTATTTGTCCTAAAATAAAGAAAACTGTGATAGTTTTTTTTACTTTCCTTGTATTAGATAGACCAAAACATATTTTTAATAGGTGGGAGATTTCTGAAAGAATTCCTGATCTTATAAACAACTAGCAATGAATGAAGATGTACCACTATATTTTTCATGATATTGCTATTCCTCTTTTTTT
>KZ807566.1:364926-381697 GCA_000696205.2 Oncopeltus fasciatus
CTATTACATGACTCTTTATTTATTTATTTATTATCAAATAAAGTTTTATATAAAACTTTATGTTCGTAGCTTACTTTATACGCCTAAGTGGTCTTATACAAAACATTGGAGATAAAGTGTGGATCGTTCTTAATATTTGACCATAAGCAGCATTTTTTATCTCATTGAAATATTACAAACTCATACATAAACTCCTTTATTTATCAGAAGGAGAGTGAGTTAAAGTATAAAATTTTAAATTTTGTCAGTTCTATACTTTTACTTATTTTCCTAACCATTCGAAACATATTTAAATTTTTTTGGTAAAAAGAGACTTTTCAGGAGTATGATAAAATACTGATATATATATTTTTTTAAATTCTTTTGTCAAACTGCAACTAGCTTTCATATATTTGTAATATTATTTGAGTGTTCTTTTTTCGTAAATTATACATTTATATTAAGTGGGGTAAAATTTCAATTTCTCTTAGTAAGAATAAATAATTTTTTTTTTAATCGCGTCATTTTTCGATTTCAATAACTTAATTACCAAATGCAAGTAAATAAAGACAAAAAAAAATAGATTCTCGCATTGTCATATTGATTTATTATTTCCTGTTGGATAGAAGTTTGTTACGAGTTTATCTGGTTGTGATAAAGAAAAAGTTTCGAACTATTCTTTACAAGTAGGATTATAAAGGTGCTTTTAATTGTTTCTTTTAATATCAACACAAAAGAGAGATAATAAACCCTTGATTCTTTCAGTCATGAAAAATAGGATCTTCTTAAAAAGTTGTGAATATTTTCTGTACTTGATGAGGTGGAGAGGAGTTGTTTTTGCGAGAGAAGTTTGAAATCAGCGAACATAACAAGCTACCAAATGTTTAGATGAAGAATTTCAAACAACTCCTACACCCCATGATTAGATGAAGAATTTCAAAGTGTACTAAATAAACTTCCCCCACCGCTCTTTCTCAAACCCACCAAAGAGGTAGTCTCTTTTCATTGGTCTGCTCATGAACGCTCCCCAAACGTGCCTTGAGCTATCTAGGTATCGCTGGAGTAATCAAGAGGCCTCTTCATAGCCAAAGCTTCAAGGGGGCTTAATAAAAAATTCAATTCCATTAAAAGCGCTAAGCCGGAAGGAAGCGAGGTGGGAAAGAATCCCACTGCAAAAAGAAGAAATCCATTAGTTTCCCTAAAAGGAAGGAAGGAAGAAAAATAAGAAAAAAAGAAAAAAAACGAGAAAAAAGATGAGTTGAAGAATTCCTCACAGGTCTGTATTCTCGAGATAAGTGGAGTGTCGTTGAAAGTGATTCTTGGCTATCAGTGGCTGACCAATAAGAAGGATGAATAGAAACTTATCAATTTAAGCCGTCCTCTTCCTCAATCCTATCGGAAATATCCTTTAATGAGAATGTCTCTATTATCACTTTTACAATGAACACTCAACTCTAGAACAACTTTGGATTCAACAGAGGATAATTTAAAATAATCATACATATGGCGAAACTAACTGTAAACAATTATAAACCTCAACATATAAATAAAACACAATTTTAATGAATTCACAACGTACTAAAATGTTTCATATGCTAAACTATAATTTAGGTTAGTTCACTTATTCAATCGTTTTAGTCTTCCCTTTTTTCTTCTCGTCAAGCTATATTTTAAAAATATTATATTTGATTGAATGTAAATTTAAATGTCAAATGTATTCATCTAAATACTCACACACATCCTCATAGCACTCACATAAACACAAAAGAAAAAAAATATATATATATTTATATACAGTCTCTCTTCACTATAATGTAAGTTATAATGCAAATAATGCAAGTTATATATATTTTGTATTAGTTTTAAAAAATGCTTAATAATGTAAAAAGTAACTAACTATTCTAAAAATGGGTAGTACTATAAATACCCTCTTATGAAAACACATTCAGCCGCAAAATATTGAATTGCAAATAAAGTATTTACTGAAAACAGAATTAAGTATAATTCAGCATTTCTCAACTAAATGTATTTAATTTATAATTTAATCAACTCCATTTATTATGAAATTTTCCTATATTTTGGGAAGGATTTAGATTCCCTGAATATAGAAGTTTTTTTTTGTTTTTTTTAGTACAAAAGAAACCGAAAATGGCACTGATATCATTTACCTTTTTCTATAATAGTTTTTCCTGAAATAAAGTACTGGAGGCATCGGAAGTGGTAAAAATTCTTCATTTTTTTATTATTTAGCCTCCCATTATTGGAAGGAGGGGCTATCTACAGGTTGCCATCCAGTTCTAAACATCAATAGCTCAGGACAAGCTTTTATTTGTAGATTAAAGCTTGCTCTGGACAGAATTTGAAACCGCAGCGTCAAGATTGCAAGATTCGAACGGATCCCCTGAGCTACCCTGGCACCCCAAATGCTATTTTAAAAATTTCTTTAATTCCAAGTCCCTTACTTTTTATAAGGAAGGAATCATGCCCTTGTTTAAAAGATGAGAGAATGCCTTCAAAATAAGATGATTATATAATTAATTATGTTTATTTATTTAATAAATTTGTTATAAATTAGTTTTTTACTAAAATTTTTCTTCCGCAAATATATTCTTTTGAATCCATTATCTATTTCAAAAGTTTAGAGAATACCGCTTTAACATTGGTTACTTTTTGCTTGACAAATACTCCATTTTTTAAAACAATCTATAGAACCCAAATGAAATCTGTAAAAATAGAGTGGATACACCCATAAATACATGATGGGCGCTGCCCGACTATTCATTCAAAGTTCCTCCGCTCAGTAGATAGTTGTAGGAGTCAAATGTTTCTCACGAGACTATCAATCGAGGGAAGGTATCAAAGGATGAATGGACTTGAAGAGGCTTAGTCTTGTCTCCGGGACAGGGGACAATAGAACTGCTATTGATCTCGTCCTGTCACGGCGACTAAGTAACAGTAACAGTAACGAAGCTCTTGTAACACTTTGTCTTCAGGGCGGGTATTAACTCGATGCGAGGTTCAGATTAGAAACACCCCGATGGTTTCATATAGCAAGTAGCTTCATCATGCAACGAGTTTGTCTCTTATGTTCGGAATTTCGGAATTTATTATTTTATTTATCCTCTGTTTCAGAAGATTTAAATATTATAAAGCTAGTCATGTGTGCAGTGACGTGTCTATTGAAAAATGTCAATAGATCCTCACTAACCCTACTCTGGTAAAGCAAAAAATATGATAAGGTTGCTATATACATTTTGGACGATATCGTAAGCCTGAGCTTATTCTCAGCTTCTAATCTAAGCCTGGTACTTCGAACGAGAGGAGTCACCTCCAAGTCTATTACATGACTCTCATATTTATAAAAATGATAATCGTAGATATAAAGGCATGATAGATACTTAACAGTTTTTTTGATTGTTTTTTTACAATAATTTATATATTATTTAATATTTTATTTTTTATAAGATTTGTAAAAAATATATACATATAAATTGTGACAATGATTGATAAATGTGATATTCTTTTATGAGAAGTCAGTAAGGGATTCGGTTTTGGGAGCTGAAGAAATATTATTATTTTTATTAGATGATTTTAGTTGGGGTTCGGTCAAGGTAGATCCAAAAAAAATAAAAGACAAATTTAAAAAAATGTATTTTTTAAAAAAAGATTATCTGCCAACGTTTCGGCTAACATTGTGAGCCATCTTCAGGGCTATCATGAAGACAACAGAGGACGTCCTGTCCCTAGGTTCACTTTTCCATGAATGAAATTTACATGGAAATGTGAACTTAGGGACAGGAGGTCCTCTCTCATTTTCATGATAGCCCTGCAGATGGCTTACAATGTAAGCCGAAACGTTGGCAGATAATAATTTTTTTTAAATACTTTTTTTTTTGTATTTTTTTTTTATCTACCTTGACCGAAACCCAACTAAAATCATCAAATATTATGATAGCCCTGCAGATGGCTTACAATGTAAGCCGAAACGTTGGCAGATAATAATTTTTTAAATACACTTTTTTTTTTTTAAATTTGTATTTTCTTAGATCTACCTTGACCGACCCCCAACAAAAATCGTCTAATAATAATATCTACTGTCAAAAAACTCTCCATTTGAATTTTAAAATATTGTCCACTTTATGTTTTATCTATGATATTGAAGTATCATTTTTTAGTTTTAGGAATTCATTTTCTTTTTCTTTTTGGTATTTAATATATTAAAAATGTGGTTTTCAGAATATTGATATCTNTAATTTTTTTTAAATACTTTTTTTTTTGTATTTTTTTTTTATCTACCTTGACCGAAACCCAACTAAAATCATCAAATAATAATATCTATGGTAAAAAAAAAACTCTCCTTTTGGTTATTATTTTTAATTCTTCAATTCCCAAGACCGAATCCCTGACTAACCTCTAGTCAGGAAAAGCTCTACGGTCAATTAGTCTCCTCCAAAATAATATTTTTTAATTAATTTTTTTTTGTTAAAACCTAGTTTCCATTCAAGAAATGCAAGGAAGTTAATAAATAATCTTACTACCTCAGCCGAGACTCGAACCCGGGTCTGCTGCTTTCCGGGCAGTTATGCTGAACACTGTGCCACCAAGGCTAGCTAGATAATCACTCCAACTCCCCGCACTTTATTCCTAGTCTAAATCCCCAAGTAAGACGAATATATTGTCTTATCATCGAAGGAGTATACATTCTCAGCTATTTGTTAGACTCTCGTTTTTTTTGTTTGTTTCTTTCCCATATATATTTTTTTTGAATAATGACTTTGGTTGTGCTATTTAATCCAACGTAAATTATATACATGAAATTCAAGGGAGTTAATATAAAAAAATAATTTAACCTAGTTTCCATTATATAGGACATTGCCATGTGTTTATGAATTTATTGAATTAATTAGAAACATCTTGTGTTTTCTATAATACATAGAATATAATGATGTTGAAAATATATTAATTGTTTAATTTATATTTGTTAATGGTTCATGTTTAGACGATAGATTCATGAACCAGGAATACTCTCATCATTAAAAAACAAGGAATCTCTTACTCTCTCTGTAAAACATACAGACAGACAGACACACACACATCCTATACGCCTCTTTAGGAGCTCAAACTTCAGAATACGTGAGCATTGTGTGAAAGAGAGTGGAAGGTAACGAGACAGTAGAGAAGGGATAAAATTGGTTTATGTCTTTTATATCTGTTTTTCAGGTATCTCATAGATTACCGTAAAACAAATACATATAAAAATGTCGAAATGAAATTTGTATATACAAATAAGTTAATAAAAACGTATATTATTATACCAGCTCAAATTTATTGTTTTCTCGGAAGAAAACTAAGACTTTTTTACTATATATTGAAGTCATTGTTTTCTAGTATATGAATATATACTTAAGCAAATGACATATAAAGAATTTTGCTTTTTGTTTTTCTAATCATTTCTCTACTTAAAATTAAAACTAAAATGTACACTAGACTTTATATTTACTTCTTCTGAAAGATATAAAGATGTAAAGATAAAATTAGGGATATCTAATCCAAACGATGGAATAACAGCTAAGGATTTGAGTCATAAAAGAGAAACTGCCTTCTAGAATAAAATTTAATAATGCATTTTGAAGCTAAATATATATTGGATTTACGTTTATCCCTTGTAGCTACCTTGGGAATATCTCTTGAAGAAAAACAAACTATTTCCATCGTCAATATAAGATAAGGCTTGATTTTACAATAATAACGTGAACAATTTTATTTTCAGTTCAATAAAATTAAATTCATAGACAGGACATACACAAATATGCTGTTGTATATCTGCTGTAGATTTATTATAGCAGTAGATAATCTTTGTTCTCTTTTTCATTGATAACAATTTGTTTCTTACCTTGATAAATAGCTGAGTTTTCATTTTGGGTTGATCTAGAGATATTTTTAACTAGCATTTTTATTAAATGTCTTAAATCTTCCGTTATAGTGACAAAGCAAAAGCTGAAAAAACAATTTTTCTTTTCGACTAGCAAAGAGAAAAATCCCTATGCTTTTGATAAATATAGACACAAAGAAAATTTGTCGATGAAATTTTTTAGCATTTATAATTATTTAAAAAATAAGATTTATGAAGTCAAAATTTCAAATTTTTTTCACGCTGCTTATTTTTTTAAATAGGAGATTCGGAGATCCAAGATAAGTAAACCTTTCTAAGAAGGCTATTAAATTCTTGACCAACATCTATATTTGTAAATTTAAAAAAAAACAACCTTCCACTCCTCTGAAAATATTCTGTCATAATACAATTTCCTAAACATGAAAAACTATTAAATAAACCTTCATTCTACTATCCTGTAGGTACGGCATTGCAGTCGTCCTATAAGTCTCCTTCCTTTTAAAGGTTTTTGAAAAAATTCTGTTAAAACGAATGATGCCTTCCATTGAACCCTACAATATCTTCCCAAATCATCTGCTTCAGAAGTAAGCATTCTACTGTCCAGCAGGTGTTTCGCGTCGTGGACTACATCTCCTCTTCCCTTGAGCTCAAAGAGTACTACCCAGGAGCTTTTTTGGATGTTTCCCAAGCATTTGATAGAGTCTGGCTCAGTGGTCTTCTGCTTGTACTGAAATCCATACTTCCTAGTAACACTTACCTTATCCTTAAGTTTTACTTATCCAAACGTTTTTTTGGGGTTCGACAAGGATTAGATTACTCTGATTTTTACCAAGTGAAAGCGGGAGTTCCTCAAGGTAGTGTGCTTGGACCTATCCTCTTCATCCTGTTCACTGCTGACATCCCTACCCATCCAAGTACACTCTTAGTTATTTTTGCGAATGACAAAGCCAACCAATTTTCCAGCCCCAATCCTAAAACTCCTTCTAAAATCCTGGAAGATCATCTCAAAATTATCAAACAATGGTTCGATAAATATAGAAGAAAAATCAACGAAGGGAAATGAGTTTATGTTAATTTCCAATTGCGAAAATAAATTTTCCTAAAATTGTGATTTCCTGTAGGCAACCTAAGGTGTAATATTGAATATGAAATATTGAAATATCAAGTAAAGTAACCTTAAATATTTTAGTGATCGAATTTTGATAATGGCTTGTAATTCAAAGCAATGAAGTTCTTACAAACTAATCAAAGTATATGTGATACGAGATAACGAAATCCAAAATACGAAATCACAGATTTTTAATACTATCATAATCTATCACCCCTCCTCAGCTGAACACTTTAAGTTTTCCAATTTTTCGTCCTTACCTCTCAGTCATAAACATTTGATCCATGTGACAACACGTCCCACCCCCTCTCATCTGTGTTGATTTTTCTACACATGTTGTTATTGTTTTGCCGAAGCGTTTCATATAACATTGCTTTTAATTACGTTAAGTTTATGTAATAATAATGTAAATATAATATATTGTGTTTCTCATGCTTTCTTATGAGGTATTTCAACAGCCCTGAAGATGGCTTACAATGTAAGCCAAAAAGTCGGTAGATAATAAAAAATACACTTTTTTTCAAATTCTATCTTTTTTTTTAAATTTATTTTTATTTATTTTTTTTTATAAGCCTTGATTGAAAACCAATAAATTCTTTACTCATAATCTTCTTGGTCAAAAAACTCTCCATTTGAATATTACTTACTGTGTTATGGTGCAGAATTGGTTCACAAGAGGAAACAAAACTCTTGGTTCACAAGAGGGGAGAACAAGAAAAAGGCTTAGGAAACACAGAATNTAATATAATATAATATATATTTTTGTTTTTTCATTTCAACTTAAGCCGAAACGTTGGTAGATAATAAGAAATAATTTTTTTTAACTGAATTTTTTTTATCAACCACGACCGACCTCAAAAAATTCTCTACCCACAATTATTTCATATCAAGGAGCCGTGTTCATTCTCCAAAGAAAATTCTGAGGATTGCTCCTAATTCATAACAATTGGGAGATGCTGAACTATCCGTTGTTAGGAAGCCATCCAATAATTCTTTACGGCAATAAAGTGGTACTTGAACATGAAATTCCTTACGTTTTATTCCTCAGTGTATCCTAATTTACATCAGTCATATGTCTAATAACTTAAACATACATCTTTAAATACTTAAATATTAATTTTATTTGTGGTTTTTAATCCCACGTAAATTTAAATCAATTAATGCAAGGGAATAGAATAAAAAATCTAACTGTCCCAGCCAAGGCTCGAACATGGATCTCCTGCTAACTGCGCAAGCGCGTTATCCTACTACACTACCAGGAGAGCCAGATAACTTAAAAAATTCCCAGTACTAGTGTCGAGAGTCTAACCTACCACAAATAATAGCATTAATTGATTTAAATTTACGTGGGATTAAAAACCACAAATAAAATTAATATTTAAAAATAATAAAAAAAAGTAAATAACGAGAGTCGATAAGTAGCTCGACAATGTCAAGCAAGGGAATAGAATAAAAATCCTGACAGAGGTAGTAAGATTTTTTTATTCTATTCCCATGAATTTATTGTATACAACTTTAAATTTTGAGCATAAATCTTTTCTAAAATCAATTCTGTGAACCCTATTTTTTTTTCAAGTCCAATATTCTAACAAATGAAACTTTACTTTTACAAAGTGGGAGCTTTACTGTATATTAAAACTTCAAGGCTTCTCGAATTTCATTAAAGAAATCTCATACCCAATGAAAACCATCTCTAGCATAATTCAGATAGATTAAAAGATTCGATGTAATTAAAATTCTACAAAGGATCTGCATATCGGAAAGGATAGAGGCTTCTTCATTAATATAACTAAAAGCATTCATTGTCATAAACCTAAGAAAGAATAGAAGGAAAATTATTATAAAACTTTAAAATATTTAATAAAATTAACTAACTAAGCCCCTGAAGGTAGAACTTTTTTAATTCATTTAGGCATGAGAAATGTTTTAAGGAAAATTAGTTTGAGACACTTTTACAAAGTAAAGTGATTTTAGTTTTCCTCAACAAGTTCTACCATGAACCCAACCTTTTTGAATTTGTGCCTTGGAAATTTAAATTTAGCCCTAATCACCTCATGAAGCTAATAGATTTTAGAGACAATCTGGCCTCTTCCTCAATTTTGAGGCTTTGAAGAAAATTAAAATCTGTCAGGGAAGCACTTCAAACTCGAATTTAAAGGATTTTGATGTCACAATAAATAAGAAACCTTTAGCTAATAGCAAATTTATATTTAAGCAATTGATCTCTTCAATTTCTATATAATTATCTTTATTAATATTTTTTTTTTAAATTAAACAAAAACATGACAATTAAACAAAACAATATATACAAATATTTATGAACGTGCATTTGTAAATATGATATATTTTACTTATTTACCATTATTTTAGGAATCCAACAAAAACATGGCTGTTAAAATATTAATTAAAGCATCAACTTAGCTTTTCAATAGAATTATATATCACTTCAAATAAATTAAATCTCTAAAGTTGAACTATTTTAAAGCCACAAACTAATGTATATATTCACATATAAATTGAAAATAATGTTTAAAGCAGAAAAACCTTTGTAAAATTGTTATTTTTAGATCTCAAAAAGCATTCCTAACTTTTGCACATATATTGTATCTAATCCACTAATTTCTACACTCAGATTCTATACCCTTTGTTTATTCAAAACAGAAAAGTACTTTTTAACCTTAAATTTACTGTCAGCCTAGATTTCCTAAACCTTAGATTAATTGTCATGTGCTACCTTAGAAGCACAATACGAAAGAATTCTACACTTTGATATGTCCTCATCATATCGCTTCTTTCTGATCCGCAGTGAACTGTCATACCAACCAAACCCATGTGCACAGGCCTTGTCCTCCAAATGTAATCCCTACAACACTTGAAGCAGATGGCCTCATGACCAGCTGGGAAAATAAATTCTTATCTACAAGATTATTTCCGCCAGTGAATATAAATCAAAATGAATCCGTTGCCATTGTCTGTCTTCTGCTTCCTAAAGGCAAACGCTTTCAGCAATGGTCTGCCATCTTCGGATCGAACATAGATTTGTACACTTTTTCAGGCATTATCTGAAATTAAACTGATTTGTTTTTCAGTAATATGTCGGTCCGTTGGTTTTACCTTTTTGTACTTCAAATGGTTGCTGGATTAGGTCCATTTGGTTTCTTCACCCTAGTTGTATTGTGTGAAAACATGTTATGGTTCATTTGATTGTATTCAAGTATGTTTGTATAAATTTCCTTGGTAATGTGTGTTTTTGATTGTTTGTCCATTTCAATAAGAATAGCGGTCTGAATAACTTGTCTGAGTGTGTGATAAGTTGTTCGTTAATTATGGCATTATATATTTCCATGATTTTTAGTATGTCCATCTTTCGCCTTTATTTCTTATTAATAAGTAATAGTACAATAGTACCCTGCATGTCCGTGGGTTCATGCCCAACGTTGCATAAATGGTTCGCCTAATTCTTATGTTGTTTGTTCAGTTTGAATGACTGTATATTTACATGGTATGTAGTTATAAGTTTCCGTCCTGCAAGTCTATTTGCACGTGGATTTCCGGCAAAATGGTCTTTTAGTAAATAAGAGAGTGAAAGACATTTTTGGTGGATTTTAAGGAGATTAATGACAATTTTCGCTACACAAACCTTAAATATTGGGTATACCGAAATTATAACAAATATTCAAACTTATTTTCCAAAAGACGAGGTGAATGAGTTTCCCGAGAAGCTTCAGGGAGTTATCTCTAGTCTTAAAAAAAGAAAAATAATTACATTGCATTAACGAGGGATTTCAATGAGAAAATCTGCCCGTGGCTGGATGCCGAAGAGTGTATAATGATTCCTAAAACTTGTGGCAACACCGGAGGAGAAATTTAATTAATTTTACCTTCAGCCAGGGACTGGAAATTTCTAATACTTAGTTTAATAAACAACTTAAAGTAAAATGGATCGGGCCTTCCTCTGGGAACAGAAATTCCAAACTGACTTCATCCTAATCACTAACATAACACTATGATAAACCTAGAGTAACTATGATACTATAAGTACTAAATTGACATTATTAAAAATTAAGATGAATCATAGCTTTTCAGAGTGTCTTAAGAAATAAACCAAAAGAACTACCAGGTAAAGGATGAGAAATTGAGCCTTCTCAAAAAACAATATAAAATAGAATATAAATGATTAGGCGGAAAATCAAAAGAAAAGGCATAAACTTCAAGTTTAAGTATGCCTGAAAAAATGAAATTTAATGGTAAACCTTTAAGAACCTCCAAAGAGCGAGTTAAATTGAGTTACCTAAGAAGAAGTATCAAACAAAATAAAAAAGAAAATCGTAGGATATGGTAAAATCATTACTTGCAATGGTGATGATGAAATTCTTCTTCAAGTTCTGCTTCCAAAAACTATGTGGAGCTGAAAAAGGAGGGGACATGGAAGAAAGGGCTTCAAAGAGATCAGTCAGAGAAATACTTATTACGAAAGTTATAAGTATTTCTTATATATACCATATATGGTATATATCAAACATCAAACTCCAAAAACACAACTTGACCAGATGGTCCAATCAAAGAACTGTTGAAGACTGTGGCTTAGGGTCGCGCAAATTCAAATTTGTACATATAACTGGAAGTATGTCACGACAAGGGATGAGGTCTAAGACCAAATTTCTACAAAAAAATATATCATAAAAATACCGAACCCCAACATAATTTTATTCGACAATTTCTCTAATCATTAAAGAAAGGGCGAATAAAAAAAATGAACGACTTATCAAATTCAAGATTTCGTAAGTTTAAATCATATTTAATACTGATAATCCCTTATTACTATATTTAATTCCTGAAGAGCATTCTATAAGCTTCGTTAGTGGCTAAAGTCGGTCAAGAGGGAGTGGATCTTTTGAGGGAGATCAAAGTTTAAAATATTCGTATCCTCGTTATTATTAGTGTTACGAAAAAAAAATTTATAAGACTAATTAGGTGTAGAATACAATTTCATAACATGTATGCATCATATGGATGCAAATAATATGAAGAACACGATTGTGTCTTCGGACGTATGCAACTATATGCTCACAAATCTACATATGTATATATATATATANGAAAATTTAATTTTCCCAGCTACTTATTTCTAGAAAGACAATATTTTTTTAAATAAATATAATTTTTTGTGGTATTTAATCCCACGTAAATTATAACAATTTTTAGTGCAAGGGAACAGAATAAAAAATCTAACTGTCCTAGCCATGGCTCGAACCTGGATCTCCTGCTATCCGGTCCGGTGCATTTACCAATTATGCTACCAGAACAAGTTTGATAAGTTATTAAATTCCCCGCACTAGATATCCGGCACTATATTATACAGTGCATCCAACTAACCCACAGAATACAAACGCAGTTGAATACAGACAGTGACAGTGAACGCATGTATTAAGCCAGAAGATGGACAATGTCCGAAAGCGCTCGCCAATGGAGGATGGTTTGCAGAAACCAATGAAGACGGATAATAGAAGGTATGATAGTCTCTGCACTAGTCTCGGTAGCATAATTGGTAAATGCACCGACTCGGAATGCAGGAGATCCAGGTTCGTGTCCTGGCTGGACAGATAGATTTTATATTCTGTTCCCTTGTACTAAAAATTGTTAATATTTATTTTTTTTCGCCGCTTTGAAATTATATTAACTTCAAAAATTATTTGTAGTGAGTAGATTGCTTTCCCTGGAAGAACTTGTTTAATGGAAGATATTAAAAATCTAACTTAGAGACTTCGTCATGCATTCTATTTGAAAATGTACAAAATAAATTTAGCATCGTTTTGGCAATTGAATCAATTTATTTTCGCTTGGTATCGGGCGAAAAAGAGAGGCCAGTTACAGCTCTAATACCTTTTACTCTCATTTTTCTTTTAGGCTTCTAAGATAACATTTTACCTATTAAGTTACGCAAATTTATTTATACTTTCAAAGAAACTCACGAATATTCTTTAAACTGTTTACTAATTCTGCTAAAAACATATATATTATGATTATAAATTTTGGCCCCACTCTCAACCTCCATCCTCCTCATCTGATTTAAAAAAAAATGAAAAGGCATGCAAAAAAAAAAGTCTAAATAAAATATTTAATTAATTTAAAACTACAGCTCCCTCCAACAGAATTGCATTCTTAAATATTTTTTCAATAAGCATTTTTTTTTTATATTTTGAAAAATTAATGTTCTAGAATAACATTTTACATCAATTTTGAATAATACATTTTTTGTAACGTTTATAATATGGATAGTTATTACAATATTATCATTTAGCTACTACCACTAAACTCCCCCTTCCCCTCAACTGAATTCTGCAATGAACTGACTCTTCTAGCGGTTCACAAACAAATGCTTAGATACCGATTTTCAATTCCATATTTTTAAAATTAAGGACACTAGAGCTATATTTGAATGTTAATATATATCTGTATAATGTATATGAAGAAAATGAAATGAACTCGCGACTTTCTTCACTCCTCACTGACGAAGGGCGTGAGATCCCTGAAAATTTTACTCCATGTGATTTTATTTTTGTGTGTGTACTACACTCTCTATCCCATCTGTTCTTGATTACTATATATATATATATGTGTGTGTGTGTGTGTGTGTGTATGTTTGTTTAGATGTAAAATTTTATTTTTTATCGTTATTTTCTTTGATGAAACTGGAAGAGTGAAAATGTTATAAATGATAAACGGAAAATGGAATTTACTCTAATAATTATAGAAAAATTCTAAGAAGGAGCTTTGGTTTTGAAGAAAATAGCCGTAAAAGGCAAAGATTGCTTTGGAAGAAGTTAAAACTTATTTGAGCTGTTTCTGACATTGGTTAAGAGGAGCATTCCAGAGTAGAACTCTTCTTCGGCAGTTCAAAGGCGGTTCAAAAACTGTAAAAGCAATTTACTCCTCCATTGACGTCGGCCTTAACAATGGCTGCAAAGACCCCCCCACTTGGTCATTTGCGGTCGCCAAGAGCAGCTAGTACAATAGGTGACCAGACGTCGCCGGTCCTGCGGTACGGTATCAGCCTACCCCCGGCACAACCCCCGCCGGCAGGGTGGCCAACCCCCTGATGAGAAAATAACAGCCCCCTCTCGGTGGGGCGGGCACAATGGGGACTGGGGCCGAGGTCCTTGTGTTTGTGCAGGACCCCGGGAGAGGAGGGCTTACCTCAGAGGGACTTACCTTTGTTCGGCTCTGCTTCAAAGTCATTTAAAGCCTACACCAGTCATAAATAAAAGCACACTTCCGCTCCTTTAACGAGGAAAATTTATTTTGAAATTTACCCCATGCGATGTGTCAGAATAATTGTAACTTCTACTTCAATATATTCCTCTCCAAGAGCTTATTGCCTCATGAGCATAAATTTATTTAATTGTCATTGTTAGAGGTTCATTGGTCGTCGAGTATTAAACTGGAGAAATTATTCAGAGTTTTGGCCCGAATCATAAAAATAAAAATAAAAAAAAATTTTGGGTAATTATTTTATTACTGCCGACGTTTACAATGCACACTGTTATACTTCTATAAAATCAATATATTATAGATTGAATGAATAGACAAAGTTGTGTTATGTTATATGACAGAAAAAGATTTACCGATTAATAACTGAACAATACAAATATGAAGATGAAGAAGAAGGAATATATTTTTTTTTTTATTCTTGGCCCAAAACAATTGTTTTTTTTTACACAAGATGGATGATATGGTAGGCATACAATAAATAATATACTATTTACACAAGAAAGCAAAAATACAATACAATTATTAAAGTAGTATATGCTGATATAGTCTAGGTTTGAGGCGTCGTTGGGTGACTGTTCCGAGACGGAAGGTGGCAGCTCCTGAGGACAGCGGTTTAAAGACAGGCGCCATTTGTAAAACCAGGCTGTAAGACAGTCGGTCGCTTCTTGTAGATTTTACACTGCGTTTTGAACTCTCGTGTGTTTGCACAGAAGTAGTGTATCGTCTGCGAAGGTGGCCAATTTTGATAATGGAGGTTCCGGCATGTCGCTGCAATACACAAGGTAAAGAAGGGGACTTAAAATTGCCCCTTGTGGTACCCCGGCTTTTATGGATGCGGTCCTACTGAGGGAGCCATTTACCCTGACCTGGAATGTCCTATTCTTAAGGAATGATTTTATTATATTAAATAGGTATGGTGAAACGGCAGCTTTTTTCAATTTAAAAAGAAGTCCTTTTTGCCAAATTTTGTTGAAGGCATTTTCGACATCAAAAAACACCGCAGCGTTGAATTGTTTGGCTTCAAATCTGCCTACAATTATTTCAGCAACTACAAATATGAAACAATATGAATTGTAAATGTCAATGTTATACATAAAAAACTTTATATGTAACGAAAGTGATGTATAGAGATATCTCCAAGGGAGGTTTATGGTCACATCTCACAGTGCAGGACAAAACTGAGAGACAACCTGTAAAAAGGGGTGGGAGGGGGTTTGTCGGCACACTTCAAAAGTAGGTAACAATGGTCAGGTTAATGTTTTCAAAGGAAATATAGACACCGGAGATAGATAATAAATAATACAATATGCCCAGGAAATATTTTCTTAGTCTTGCTCATAATTCAAGGAGGTAGGATTGAGATTGATGTGCACACATTACGAAATATATTCCAGGTAATATTGTTTTTTTGTTGTTTTTTTAAAGTTAATGTATATATGAACAATTACACATGAAAAACACATATGTAATTTATATTACACGCGCTTCAAAGTATAAGTATGTATAATGCCTAACGGATGTACAATTCGTAATAGATCTTATACAACGTTCTATCTGAATTTTAAATGATTACAGTTTATTAATATTAGTTATCATTACAAAATATAATTGTTATGTATTTCAATTAATATATAATATATACACACAGATACAAATATATGATACACATAATATATCTAACCTCCTTATAAAGGAGTTGAAATTAACTGAGGGTGTACATAAATGTTAGGAGCTACACAGCTGTGAGTAGGGAGCTAGAATAGGTTTCCCTTTGCTGGTAGTGAATACTAGGGCTGTTGTGGCTTTGAGAATGTAGATATATGAGCACTCTCTTGTCTCCAGCTGTAAATCTGAAGTTGTCGGATAACTTGAACTTGGAAATGTCGTTAAAGCGTTTAGAATGACCATGTGCTTGCCTAGCTCAAGGCAGAAGGGACTGTGGTCATTAAGTCTGCTATTTAGAGGCTTAGTAATGACAGAACAGATATTGCATTCTACCATATATACACAATACTTGGATGCGTTTTCCAAACTTCAAAATGTATTCCAATTTGAAATTTTTGAACAGTTTTCCCATTCGTCTTCATATTTACAACATAAAACGAGAAAGCCCATGAACCCACATTTTTGCTACCACACCCAATGCCAGAGATAGGAAGACTAAGAAAAACCCACTCTCTCCTCCCCCCCCCCCCTTTACTACCAAACTCTTCCCTCTCATGTAAGTTCTATTCGACTTCTCTCTGACAAAGTGAAACTTTTCCCGAAGAATTATTAAATTCTAAGTTATTAAGGTTTTAAAAATTAAAATTAAAGTTCTATCAGCTATCAACATTTGATCCAGGTGGCAAGACCCACCTTCTAAGATGGCTTACAATGTAAGCAAAAACGTCAGAAGATATTAAAAAATTCACAGTTTTTAAAAATTATATTTTATTTTATTAATCTTGACTGAGCCCCTACAAAAATTATAAGTGTACTCTATTACCGGGTATTTTTTTATTATTATTACCTCTATA
>KZ807566.1:391211-402471 GCA_000696205.2 Oncopeltus fasciatus
TATATATATATATATATATATATATATATATATATATATATATATATATATATATATATATATATATATATATATATATATATATATATATATATATATATATATATATATATATATATATATATATATATATATATATATATATATATATATATATATATATATATATATATATATATATATATATATATATATATATATATATATATATATATATATATATATATATATATATATATATATATATATATATATATATATATATATATATATATATATATATATATATATATATATATATATATATATATATATATATATATATATATATATATATATATATATATATATATATATATATATATATATATATATATATATATATATATATATATATATATATATATATATATATATATATATATATATATATATATATATATATATATATATATATATATATATATATATATATATATATATATATATATATATATATATATATATATATATATATATATATATATATATATATATATATATATATATATATATATATATATATATATATATATATATATATATATATATATATATATATATATATATATATATATATATATATATATATATATATATATACATACACACACGTATATATATCATAGCATAGCTAACATAGTAGAGCTCTGCATATTTATGCATTTAATTACCATGAACCTTATAAATAATAAATGTCTCAAAATATCAGTATCCAATTATTGTTTAAATGTAAAAAATTAATAAGCTCTTTAAAAACTTACTCTTTCACTGTAATTTTTAAATTTATTTCAGTTGTTGAAGAAAATTTTGATAACCTTATTTTTATTAAATTAAATTATGGGCAATTAGAACATTAGAAAGGCTTTTTTTAATACCCAAAATTCTTCTAAGACCAAAATTAGATAGAAGGTTGGTTACAACTTTATTTACTAATAGTTGACCAATCCTTTCTGTACGGAAAAATGATATTTATTGAATATTCAGGAATTCAGAAAAGTTAATTTTCTTGACGGAAATAATTTTTTCTCTAGGCCTATTTCCAGCCAATAATCGAGCAGGAAAAAAAAAGGGCCTATAAAGATAAATAATGACTGAAAAAAAAGTGAATAGATGTGATTACTCGGGGCAGAGTGATAAATGTTGAAGGTGACCTGTGACGAAGGACCATCTGTCAAAGTGAGAATTTGTCAGGACCGTAGTGGTGCCGGTGGAGGGCCTAGGGGTAGAATGGGGGTGGAGGGAGAGTGGTGGGTATGGGGGGAGGACTAAGTGATCTGAAGGGGGTTGAGGGTAGGACCCCACTGAGATGTGACGGAAAAGGGCTGGAAGCATGTGATGCAGAAATACCTGCTGGTCAAATCTTTTTTTTAGTGGATACGGTGGTCTGGTGGTTATTGGTTATTGGTTGATTTGAAAAAGTCCCGGTTGAATACTCACAGTGCAGTTGGCTCATGACCTAGAGGATTACTGGTGCTCCAAGGAACACCCAGCCCATTCTTCATTGAATAGATTATAAAGAATACACCTATAACAGTGTATTGCGATTCGAGAATGAATACAACCGTATTCTAGTATTATATATCTCCCTCAGAGCCGTTTTGACACCTTTATCCGATTTTTAAAAAAATAATTGAAAAATAACTGTTAATGGTTTGATTTAATAGTTTTCTCACTTCCAGTGAGCTGAAAATGTTTAATTTTGATTATGGAGAAACCTTTCTTATGATTTATTACATAGTCATTTCAATTTTTTAAGGACGTGAAGCGATTGACAAGTGAAATATTTTAATGTTAGGAATCTAAAATTTAAAAAAATTTTAAAGCCACTTTTCTGGAATATTAGTGAAGGTCTTGGGGACGGAATGGCTTAGAGAGTGGTCCATCTTCAGATAACTTAAAATCGCCTTGTCAAGTTATTTTAAGGAAAACAATTAATCATGGCATCTAAACCGATAAATTTGTAGGTAGATGCCAGGGTAGATGCGGGTTCGAATCCCACCCTAGGCAGTCTTTTATTTATTAGTAAAAGTTTGTTCTGAACCACGGATGTTTAGAATGGGATACAAACTTGTTATAAAAATAAACTAATTGTTCTATTATAGTAGTGTTTTTTGATTTTGTATTATAATTAAAAATCTTAAATGACACATAACACACACACACACATATATATATATATATATATATATATATATATATATATCGTGTATTTAAGAGCCTGCAAATTCAAAGCAAGAAAACCAAATTCGGTGATTAAGCCAATTCTTTAACTCCGTTAGGTGGCTAAAATTAGTTGAAGATGGCGGGGGGCGGGGGTTAAGTTCAAATAAAAAGAAAATAAACAAATAATTTCTCTAATAATTTTACAAATAATTATATTTGTTACTGTTAGAGATACGAGAAAAGTTATAGACCGTAATATGCTTGAATGACTATTGTCTATCATTTTTATTTTGCATTTTTTTAAATTTAAGAATGTGATTTCGAGAGGGGGTCTGTTTCAAAAAATATTATTTTCTCGTATATAATCATTTTTTTAATAATTAAAAGTGATCTAATTTAGTCGCTCATTCTTCAAGTCGCAATCTACATTAGTAAATTTTTCATACAGTAAATTTCACTAAATAGATGTTTACAATACCGTCTGGTCTTGAACACTATGGCCAAATGCAACAGCAGAAATGATAGTTTTATTATCAATTGAGAAAAAAAATCTTTCAGATTATTTTTTTTAAATATAGGCATTAGAAAATGTATCATGTAACAAATTCGTTAAAATCTGTAATTTGTAAAATATTATGATGCCGGATAAAATGTATTTCGTTTTATCTCAAAAGGTAGCGGAATAGTCCTTATTTTGTGTAAATTTTGTCCAGTGAAGACAAACTGTTAAGCATATTAAATTTCACAGTCTCGATGAAATATTATGTTTAGAGGTAGTTGTTTTCATTTACGTAGTCAAAAGATAATGCGCTTCGAAAATGGAGATTCCTTAAGGCCATTTTCTACAAGTTTTGAGGACTTCCGGAAAGAAAAATACGCAGCAAAGATGCATCGAAAATTATGCGATGTTTGAGGTTATAAGTGCTTGAGTGAGCGCCAATGCCAGATTTATTTGGGTGGAGTTTACTCACTCTCTCCAGAGATCCACCATTTTTTTTTTGTCGAAAAAAGTTTTCGACCTGAAATGTGTGAAATTGTGTCAAATTCATACACGAATACAGAAGACAAAATCGATTTCTGTTACAGTATGGGGAGTTTCATGTCAGTAGGAACTTATAAATCAAAAGTGCAGCAAAACATTTCAATTTATTTAAAACTCTTAACATATTACACTGATTGTTGTTTTATACAACTAAAAGTAAAATTCCTAAAGAATTTTATATGAGAACATTTACTCTCCATACAGTGAATGTAATTTGAATGCAAAACTACCTAATTTGTACATGACTGTAAGGAAGTAGCATATAAATCTATTTAAAAAATTTGAAGCACACACCCTTTAATTTACTTTTCTCAGTGCCTGATTTTGCTTGAAGGACTCATCTCTTAACAGTATCTATGTATTTTTTTTTTACTCTTGGCCAGAACAATTTTAGATAAGGCACAGTATGATTTATGCTACCCACAAGAACTAAAAAAAACATTATAAAATTATTAAAAATTAAATAATCATTAATTTCACATTCGTTCGTGCTATTTATAGCTCAGTCCAATATTCACCATACAACACGTGTTTATAAGATTTTTTTTAATTATATTAATATATTTTATGTATTGTATTTGAGCCGATATTAAATTCCCCATGCAATAAATAATCTGTGTTTCAGAATGCATGAAACAAATATATTTTGTATTGCTTGCTTTATAGAAATAAATGCTTTATGAAGCCCCTTCTTCGGATGACAATTCAGTGAAATTTCAATTTACTGTCTCTCCCACCTATTGAAATTAAAAATGGTTTTTAGATTGGAAATACCACAATATAAATTTTGCGAAGAATTTTATGAATCTATTCTGACCATCCAGTTGACAGGCGAATAATTCCGTAATGAAAAAGTTTCGAACTCGATTCATTGATGATGGAAATTTAAATTATTAAAATACATTTTTTTATTGTTTATAAAAATGTGATAAATAAGTGAAACAATAAAAATTATTATCAGCTGATAAATAAATTGTTATTTTATTAGTATATTTCAGTTATAANTTATCTTTAAAATAAAAAACGAATAGTTTTTAATTTGTTTTTTTTAGTTTGAGAATAAGGATAATAATAATAAATAAATAAACTGCCTTCATGGGATTTACTTTATTTCCTATCTTCGTTTTGTATATATATATGTATGTATATATCACATTTAGAATGTCCTGATCATGTTTAGTCATGATTTAGCTCAGACGGTGTTCTTAACAATCTATCTCTCTTCATTTTCAAAGCAGATATATGCTCTGAAGAAGGCCTGAAATTCGTTACGACTCTTTTTTATAATTCCAAATGTATGAAGATTGAAAAATGTATTATAAGTTTAAATATCATTGAGGGATTCTCGATCACATTTTCAATATGATTTTGGCGGTCAGCTAAAATTCTGTACCGTAATAGGGGATTTTCGTACCCCAATATACCTATGATCTGGACGAATCCCAACCATCTTATCAAATGCAATTATAATATTTATCGTAAGTCTAACCAAAAATGGTATGTAGGATCTCTGCTACTCTACTGGTTATGCCTTTGCGTTTCATTCATTAACAATCTTCTTACCATTTGTAAGTAGCAGCTTACAAGCTTCTGTACCATTTGTATTATACTACAGAATAACTCTATTCTCAACATACATTTATTTACCTAACCTTAGTCTATCAACAACTATCATTCATAGAAACACCCTTACTTATCAATTTACCTCTAAACTAGAATCTCAAAAATTATCCATATAAAATCTGTGGGGTTACTACTGTGAATGAAAATGAAATTGTAAATATTAAAAAAGTCCATTTTGTTTGACCTTATTCCACACGAAGACATCTGATGTTTCAAGATCAGGAATTTCACAGCCACTGGAAACAGTATTGTTAAAAACTAGGGAAGTAGGTGGTGTGAGAACAAGTCCTATACGGGAAGGGGGCAATTGAAGGAAAACAATCTCTTGACTCCTTCTAGACCTGCCTCGTCACTTCTACGAAGTTATAGAAGCAGTGCGCCTGCACCAACCGAGTCAGTGATTAGTTAGTCTCCATCTTTGAAAGTTTCCATGGGCTGGTCGTAGGATTTGAAGTGCCTCTTAGTAAAAAAGTGTATTTAATTTATGTGTACATAATAATTAATGTATTGTACATAATAATTAAGTATTTTTTAATATTTTATTTATTTTTTTTTAGTTGTTAAAGGCAGTAGTTGCAGTATATTGGTTTGCTATTAGTAGGAAATTATTCTTGATAATAAGGTAACTTATTTTGTTCATAGTTATAAACTATTAGTCACTCGTAGCCCGTACCAATATGAACGACAGGCCAGTACATCTTGGCTAATCACGTGTGTAGAAAACGCTCACAATCGAAACTTCGTAATCTTATCAAACTCCTATTATTCGGCCGTTTGTCCCCAGGCTACTGTTCTGTTTACTTACAATTATGTGAAATTTATGTTTTTTCCTTAAATTCAAATTGCATTCACGCACCCGTTGCAAACTGCTTACGACCCTTGTGTAGATGATCTTAAATTCGGAGAACTCACGAGAAACTTTTCTATATTCAAGTAAAACTCCACTGTCTACAAAAAAATTCATAGATTCCCGTCGAGAATTTTTTTTTTCTGCCGAGCTTTTAAATATCCTGCGATGGCTTCTTCAGGGCTGAATGGAGAATGAGCTCATCTCATTATCATCAATCTCCATTCAGCCCTGAGGAAGCCATTATATGATGTGCGAAAACTGGACAGAAAAATATTTTTCGACCTAGTCAAGCCCGGAAGAAAAATCTATGAAAAAATTTTTTTAAAAACAGAATTGCCCCATCAAAGTGTTTATTATCAACAATATGGCAAATGCGTAATAAATATTAATCAAAAGCTGAAATATTTTCGTCCACCTTTGAACAGTGATGTTTTAGTTATATAAACTGCTATTTGAAATTTGTTCCTTGTTTCCTTTATCTTTAAAATAAAAAACGAATAGTTTTTAATTTGTTTTTTTTAGTTTGAGAATAAGGATAATAATAATAAATAAATAAACTGCCTTCATGGGATTTACTTTATTTCCTATCTTCGTTTTGTATATATATATATATATACCATATGTTATTTTATTATTCTATTATAATATTACAATTTTTTTAACTTCTTAAATATGTTAATTAGTCTGAATACTTCGTATAATTTTGTATAATATATACATTAGATGTTTAAGACATATTATGTCCTATAATTTTGTACTTATTTCTAAAGGTAAAGTAGATAAGGGCTATATATTTTAATTTGGTCTTACAACTCTTTCGTCTCAAAACCACCCCTCCAATAAAAACCGATTTGAGACATACATCCAATTAAATTAAAGTAAACACACTGGGTGATAATCTGTTGAAATATTTTAAAAGTCACCCCATGGTATTAACCGCGAATAGCTTGATTTCATACAAATGTGTGATTAAGCAAATATGCTATTAAAAACAAAATGTTATTTTAAACATGGAATTATACCGGGAAATATCTATTTAATGATACTTATTAATATTTAGGGAAAAAAAATTTAGAACGTTTTTTATTTATCCATTATTATATATATATAAACATACCATGTTATTTCACTACATATGATGGGTTTGATTCTCTAACACAACTATAGGGCCACGCGAGACTTTCTACCTAACAGGTCATGACTCCTCAGTGCATGTAACGAGTGAGTAATGAACGCATAATGTATAATTTAGCCGACCATAAATCCCATGCTTGTTACCAAGTCAAGCCATTCATTTTGCAAGTCGTCATTCCCTATCTCAAAGGAATGTACAACTCTCCCCACACTGTAGTTTTTGCAGATTTCATTGAGGAACTTTGGCGAATGGCTGGTTTTGGTATATTTTTTCGAGAGGAATTCAAAAGCGACTTTTGGAAATTTCAACCTATCTTAATCGATAATAATATATACCAGTAATTAAATCTATCATATTACAAAAAATATTTTATGAGTCATATACACTTATATTTGTCCGTTATTAAAGGAAATTGTGAAATACACTTAGTTTACGTAGTTTCTGTGTGAGCGACATTTTAGTAAGAGATGATTTGTGATTTGCTGACTTGCTATCTTGTGGTAAATTTAATATTGAAAATGTATTAAATTGTATCTTTGGATGTGTTCAAAAGTATTTACATATTAATAATATAAATTTTATTCAAGTAGTGATATTTAGTTATTAAACATTGTATTATTTTCGACGATTTACTCTATTGTAATAGCTGTTTACTAATATTTGTCGTAAATTTAATAATAATGGATAAATATAAAAAGTTCTAAATTTTTATTTTATTTTCCCAAATAATAATGAGTATCATTAAATAGATATTTCCCGGTACAATTTCATGTTGAAAATAACATTTTGTTTATTATAACATATGTGCTTAATCAAATCACACATTTATATGAAATCAAGCTATTCGCGGTTAATACCATGGGGCGACTTTTACAATATTTCAACAGATCATCACCAAGTGTGTTTACTTTTATTTAATTGCACGAATGTTTGAAACCGGTTTTAATGGAGGGTTGGTTTTGTGACGAAAGGGTTGGAAGACCAAAATGAAAGATTGCCCTTATCTACTTTACCTTTAGAAATAAGTAAAAAATTATAGATCATAATATGTTTTAAACATCTAATGTTTATATTATATGAAAGTTTTACGAAGTATTCAGACTAATTATTATATTTTAGAAGTTGAACATTTTTAATATAAGAAATTTTTAAAATAGAAAAATTCAGTGTTTACGCTTTTTTTTTTTTTTGCAAACTCCTGAAATTATTGAAAAGAGAAAAGAGGAGCTGAAGGGGATTTGAAGAAGAAAAACACGTACATAATCCTGAAAATTGCATTGCTTATTTATACTTCTTGAGTAAATGAATATTTATAGAAAAAAAATGGAGGAATAAACGCAATTTTTTTCCATAGGATTTTTTATTTAAAGGACGATATTTAATAATGTAACTACGAAGGATGAAGGCTTTCCCCACGATTGGTTAGATCTTGCTTTACGGCCAGTCTAATGCCAAGTTTAGTACACACACAAATATTGCTCCTTCCAGCAATGAGTAAAGATTCTTTTTTTTTTTTCTTATTTTTCTTATATAATATAAAACAGCGTGAAATCTCACATTACGTAGCTCTTGGAATGGAATATCATTTGAATAAATTATTTATGAAAAAAAAAATCAAAAATCGATTATTTTTAACGCTCATAATGAATAAATAATATTCTAAATGAATAAATTAATGAAATTAAAAAAAAAAAATTCCAGCAGTGGTCATGTTACCAATGGCCATTCAATCCTCCCAAAGGACTTACCGCCTTCCCCTTCTTACCCTCAACCCCAATTCAATTCTCAATCCGAACTCCAAGAGAGAACGCGCGCGACCAAGCACACACAAACGTTTGTAGCGTAGTATACCTAGTACACATACACACAAGTGTAGTATATATATATATATATATACACGAAGACATCTGATGTTTCANATATATATAAATAATTTAATTTTTTTTCAGTCACGTGATCTTGACAACACCCTTTCAATGGCAAATGTGGTTAAAATTAATTTTGTGTATTTTGTAGGAATTCTGTTCTTGGAACTAGTGAATAGAATTTAATTTCACCTAAAAGTGTTGCGGTAGGGAGAGCGGTAGAGGGACCTGCATTAAAATAGAAAGGGAATGAGTTGGGAGTTGGAAGTAGCGTCCTTGACAGGGGATGAGTGATGACGGATTGGATGGGGTAGGTAAGAGGGTAGGAAGGGTTCGGATTGGATTGGGCTTCAATAGGAAGTGGATTAGAAAAGATTCAGCTAAATCAGGATGAGAAAGGTCCTTTGGAGGAGGTCTCCTGGCATCTGTGTCCTCCTCCTAGGCTTATTTCGTGTTTCTCATGCCCCCTGAATGGGAGAATTTGCATGAATTCAACTCTCGGCGTATTCCTTGAGGATTCATTAAATAGGGGAAAATAAACTCTTCTCTTTCTCTCTAATTCTCTTTCCCACAAGATTTATTCCTCTTATCCATCTGCCTCTCTCTTTCCCTCCCTTTTCCCCTCTCAATTTATTACCCTCCACCATCATCATCATCTTCAGCAATCCTGATATTCATTCTCTTAGTCTCTCCCCTCTCTCAAAGTCTCTCGTCCTCTCTCTCTCTCTCTCTCTCCTTCTCATTCCTAGCTGGGAGACTAAAATTATCTCATTTAGTAGGACCTTTCGAGGGAACGAAATAAAGAAAGCATTCAATCAATCAGTTAAAACTTAAAAGTTTTGTTAAGCATTTTCTATTTATATAAAAATATTGAAATTCATAAATTCTCTCTTGGCTTTTTCTATATTTTTTATCTATTGAAAAATAATATAAATTAGCTATTTATGGTGGATTCTGCTCAGAAAGAAAAGGAAAACAGCCAATCAATCAGTGAATTTATATATCTGTCTTCATCCCTTATATAACTTTATCTACCTCTTTTTTCTTTATTTCTTTCTCTCTACTTTATTTTCTGGTTCTTTATATTTTCTACGTTTCTTCTTCTTCTTTCTCCATCTCCTTCTTTGAGCGTAGAGTTTCATATTGGGTTCATTCTTATTATTGCGTCTTACCAATGATTCAAAGGTTTCGCTTATCTCTTTTATTAAACATATATTTTTAGTTGATTTCCTTCGTAAAATACAAGGTGTTCTCATTAGTACCAAGCTGTTTCTGTTAAATGTCTTCACATTTTTATTTTTGATCTAGAGAGGCTGAAATTTTTTTTATTAATAATGTTATATATAACAAATGTTGTTCAAGTTATATGTTCTGCAATTTTTATAACAATTAATTTAAATTCCTGGAGAGATTAAAGAAAGATCATTATTTTTGTTTTTATTACAAGTGAATTAAGTAATCATAATAATTTCATTTGAAGATGAAATATTTTAGATTGCAGCAATTTTGTTTATTGTAAAGGAGGAGGGCTGGAGGAGCAGATTAGAAATAGTTCTCTCAGCTGATGAAAATTAATACTGTTACTTTTTTGATAAGATTTCATTTTTTTACTTGACAATAAATTTATGTAAATTGAGGGCTTAGCGGTACTCCTATATCCTAGGGAGGTCATGCGCTGGATTGGGCCAATATAAATTTTCTTATCACAATGTAAGGAAGCAGCTTACATTACCCACTGAGTTTTCAGTTGTTCTTTAGAGATTGGTTTTTATAATGTATTTATGTCAGTTTGTTAAAAGTTCATTTGAACAATGCACTAACAAATATTCTTTATAAATATACTCTAGGTTTTTTTTTTAAATAATGCTGAGCAATAATATTATTGTTTGTCAATTGGTTTCTCTTTTCAAAATCCACACTGGTATTTCACAAAATATCTAAGCGTAAGAAAACATTTGAACTAAGAAGAGAATTTTATAACCACTAGAGTGTAAGGATATTTTTCTGTAGTTACCACGAAAGAAGTGTCTTCGTGAGGAGTGGACAAAAATTTATTTTATTTAATTTTTTTTTAAATAGTGTAAGGCTCCCTTTCACCCACTAAGGGTCATGGAGTGAGAGGCTATCTAAAGATTGCCACCCCATTCTAAACACCCATGGCACAGGACAAGCTTTTATTTAAAAAATAAAAGCGTCAGGATTGCGACAGCCGAACAGATTCCCTCAGCTACTCTGGCGCCCCGTACAAATATCTAATTTTTTCCATTTCTTTAGAATTCTTTCTTTCCTTCGACTCTGAAAAAAAAGCCATAGTCCCCTGAGCTTCTGCCAATCTCGTCGATGCCTGGAATTTTATTTATTATTTATGTTTAGGCCGATAGGGTTTTCATAAATTGAAATACTGACTATCGGACCCAAGCCATAAAGCCGCTGGTTGGAGCAAGGATGAAAATTTAAAAAAAGAGTTAAAACAATCAAAAGAAAAAAAGAAATTATATTTTTACCATAAAAAAAAAAAAATACTTATTAAAATAAATTTA
>KZ807567.1:88256-105417 GCA_000696205.2 Oncopeltus fasciatus
CCCCCCCCCCCCCTGGCCTTCATGATATTTAGGTGTAATATAGAGTTTCTTTAATTCCAAATTCACTTTCATTTAGTCAGTTTTGTATTTTACTACCAATTTTTTTTTTTTTTTAAATTGGTGGCTATTCTATTTCATATTTCTGGTCACGATAGTAATCTGATGACAGCTCTGGAAGTGGGTTACAATGCAGCCAAACAATGCACACTTTGAAAGAAAAAAATACTTTTTTTAATCAACATTTGGATCGAACCCCAATTATCTCTGTCTGATAAATCGAGTGCGAAGAATTGGATTTATCATTTGTCTCATATTTAATTGACAATAAAAGTTTGAAATCCTGCAGCACTTCAGTTAATTTTATGCGAGATACTCTTCATTATGGGCAATTACACTAAATAGTTCATCAGAGACCCCCAGGTCGACTTCAGTCGTGAATTTTCAGGTAGAGACCGTACTCTCACATTTCGATCTGATGGCGAACTGTTTTAAGATTTGAAATTTGCGCAGGAGTTACCGTCTCATCATAGATTTCCTTTTCCAGTACATACCATTCACCAGCCCTTCCAGAGATATCAGAACGTTTCCGTTAAAAGTTTACTACTCCACATTCACCGTCTTTTCATCACATCCTCAAACCCTCATCAAATCCAGGCCACCCGAACGTTCTTGGTTGGAGCGTTCAATGGTGCATCCAGAACACTGTAGAGCTCGTTCTGTTTCTGCTGCTGCCTATTTTAAACTGTTATAAATTTATGAATCATGTGCTTTGTCAAATATTTGTTTAATTTGAAGGAGATATATATTTACATTAAAATAGTAAAATTGAAAAGGTTTTCCGATCCTGTTTTTAGTTATTTCCAAAGTTTCAAGTTGCCCAATCCTGCTCTCCATTTTCTCCACTTTGCCTGCAATAAACTCAAAATCGTTTGTCAGATTCTCCATCTTGGTGGCTATTGTCTTCGTCTGTGTATTAATGGCTTAACTTCCTTCTGTCGAACACCGCTACTTTATTTTAGTGGCAGAAATGTTCTATTTCGCTAAATATGCCTGAAGATAGTAAAAAAAAAAAAAAAAAAATACTCAAGAAATTGGAGACCCACGAGTTTACCTGGTTGATAGGATTGGGTTAATTCTCCCCTTCTAGCTGCCAACCCTTCCCAACACTTCGGCGACTGTTCCTCTCTATGCCTCTGTCGAAAGAAGTTTTAACACCTTCAACTCGTGCCACTTTTTTCTAGGGACACGTGAGTACATTTATTTATAGTTACATTTACTTTTCTATTCCGTTCTGTTACATCCTGACGGAGTAGTGTTTTTAATTAGCACTACTATAGATTTGCATTGCAGTTTTTAATTTAACAAAATGTATTCGTATTCAATATCTGTTTTCAACAGTGTAACTGATGATGAAAATCAGTATAATTCATTTGAGCACTGACATTCAGCTTTCAAACTCCTTTTAAATAACATAAAACAATTAAGAGTTCAATTATTCTATCTTTATAAAAAAAAAAAAGCACATTTAAAAAAAATTGAATTAAGCAAGAAAATTACCTTATTTATTACAGATTCCAGGGATATTACTACTTTATTTGAAAATTTTTAAATTTGAAGTAGTTTACATTTGCTAGAAAAAATATATTAACTTTAGTCATCAGTAACCTGTTCCCTTTTTTCTAATTTTAAGTATATGGCACTTACCTTATTAACAAAATATTAAATTACAAATGTGAGCATACTTTTCTATATCACTCAACTCATTCATTCAACTCAATATACTCAATAGGAGAGTAGAATTGTATGATTTAAATGTAAAATACCTAGCACTGGTGAAATAATCTAACAAAAAACAAGATCCAGTCAGTTTTCAACGTTTATATTCCATCACTAAGGAAAAAAACATTTCGCCATCTTCAGGTAACCATAGTATCTGCTTCTGTGCTTCTCTAGGCATTTGTTTAATCACAGGGAAAATCAGATATAATGTCCACGAGGTGTTACCTGTAAATAAAATATGTGAATATTGTATTTTTATATAAATTAATATGAATTTTTAAGACTGGCTGGAAGATATTTTTTAAGGGATCGTATAATTGCATGCACAATAATATATTTGTTTTGTGTTTATATGATAGATTTTTTTTTTTTTTTTTAAGAAATGAGATCCTGAACAAAAGGAATATTAAAATCGTAGTGAAGGGAGGAATTGGATACGTATAAGGGAGCATTTGCGATTATTCTAAGGGTTTTGGATTGAAAGGACTGGATTCGTTGGATGTTGGAAGGCTTGGCGGCATCCCAGATTTCTACCCTGTATGTCCAGATTGGTCCTTATTAGGACCTTATTAGGTTTTGTAGAGCGTCAGTTTCTTTTCAATTGTAAGATTGGAATTCCTATTCATCATTATAAGTAATTATGATTTACTATATTTATTTGGGATTGTTTTTGTCTCCAAATTCTTGTCGGCTAAGTAGTTTATTACGTTCCAAAAGTGAGTTGTGAGTTCTTTTGCAAGAACCATTACAGATTTATTAAAAGGTTAAAAGTAATTCTATTCTTGTAATGTTTGATTAATTCCTTTAGTACATTTTCTTTCTATTCGATGCTTTTATTTTATTTTTTTTTTTTTAATGTGTGGTTATGTCAGTATTTATTTAGAGAATAAAATCAGGTTATCAATAATTCTATGTAGTTTTAATTGTTTTGAGTAGGAAGGTGTTATTTGATGGTTTTTTAATTACATTTCCGGAAATTCTCTTTGTGAAGAGTACCCGGACCAACTCTTTACCTTTATTTATTTATGCTAATTTGATTTCAAATATTCAAATACCTAATTAACATTTTTAGAGGGGGGGGGGTATTACTCTTTGTAAGGAGACTTATCGGTTTGCTTTGGGGGTGGGGGGTAAAGCATTGTTATCAAAGGAAAAAACGGACTGAGCCGAGAAGACGAGCCGGGGCTAAGGGCTCTCGGTAACCTTAGATCTCGGAGGCCGCCTCGGGTTTCATCTGTCTTCGCCCTCGGAACCCGACGCCTCTCGTCAAATAGTCGAGCGAATGTTATTACCAGCCCAGATCGACGGCTCCCTCTCACTCTACATTGGAGATGTTTCCTTTGGCTGGCCAAGAGTCAGGAAAAACCCCCGGCAAATATAATTAAAATCTCATGTTCTTTAAGTCGCTGTTTGGTTGTATTTTTCTACTGGCTTCAATGACCTTTCATTTAAATCAAATTTTAGTTCGTCCTGTCGCATTAAATTCTTTCTTTGAGCTATTAAATTTTCTGAATTTCTAAGAAATGCTGTCGATTCAGATAAAAAGGAGAGAGAGAAAGAGAGAGAGAGAGAGGCAGTGATGGAGAGGAAGGAGATAAAGAGAGGGAGAGAGAGAGAGAGAGAGAGAGAGATACACCCTATCTCTAGTAGAAGAGGGGAAGGGAGAGGTTGGAGAGAAGGAGGGTGTGTGTGTGAGAGAGAGAGAGAAAAGAAATTAAGAATTTGCATCTCTCAGGAGATGATCCAAGTTCAAATGGATTGTTTTAGACCGTAGAATTTATTTGGGTTCGGTCAGGGTAGATCCAACAAACACAAATTTAAAAAAATGTATTTTTTAATAAAGGATTATCTGCCGACGTTTCGGTTTACATTGTAAGCCATCTTCAGGGCCAGAGGAGACATGTTGACAACAGGGGACATGTGTGTCATGACATGACATGAACATTTGATCCAGGTGGTATGTCCCTTATCGTCTTCATGATAGGCCTGAAGATGGCTTACAATGTAAGCCGAAACGTCGGCAGATAAAAAGAAATTTACTTTTTTTTTAAATTGTATTTTTTTTTTTGGATCAACCTTGACCGAACCCAACATATTCTCTATTGAGCAAACTCTTAAGTAATTAGGACTGAAATTTTAATAAAATATTATGAATAATATCAGCTTACAAGCCGAAGAGGATAGTGAGGAGAAATAAGATATTCTCAATAAAAAGAAAAGGAGAAAATTGCAGGAGATATGATTAAATTTTTTAACTGTTTAATAACCATTTTTGAACATTTCCCTTAATTCATATTTTCCGTAAAATATTATAAATCGTAAATGTTAGAACATTTTTTCCCCCAAATATTATTGCCTAATGGCGTTTTTATAAACTGTAAACAATGGAGGAATAATGAATTTTAAATGTAATTTCCTGTAAACTGTAAATATAACTATAAATGTGGAAGACCAATATAATATTGCTCAAATTAAAAACTGCAAGTCAGCTGATCTGATTACACTATCCGCGATTGCTTCTTGCTTTTAAGTAATTGTGATGAATGTAAAAACCCTAATCTCTCAAGATACAAATAAAAATACAATATACTTCATATGTTACTCAACAAAAATTTGATATTGATCAAGTAGTTTTTCAACGAACTAAAAAACACCCTTCTTAGTATACGACAATACGTATAAGCACATAAATTTGTCTTTTGTCTTTCTTGTTTCCTTAAATTTTAATCCGAAGAAACCAAATTCCGTAATCATACTTCCTTCAGCAAACAGTTAAAAGAGTTCTTCGGGGTGCATTTTAAAAAAAATTAAAACTAAATCTATTAATCGAAATATCTGTGCCATGAAAAAATGTATTGGATTGGAAAAAAATTTACATAGGTATGTTTACATTTATATTTCATAGATGTTTATAAAAAATACATATAAGGGAAGAAATTTTGAAGTGTAATTTGGGGGGTAAACATAAATTCGATATTGTTCCGTATTCAAAATAATAGAAATGGAATGAATCAGTGAGAGGGGGAGTTTTGATTGACATTGACTAAATTGAAAATTCGTTCTTCCACCATAGGTCGTTTATCAAAGAAATGCAGAGCGCAATAAGTGTAAAATTTAATTTGATCACGTTTATGGGCTTTTTGGAAAAGAACTCGTGTGAGTTAGACTCTTCAGAATCTAATAGGATTGTGTGGACGCCCCCTCGAGCTTCCTATTTTTTCTCCTAAAAACATCCTTTTTGGCGTGTATAATGAAATTAGTCATTTTCTGTCATTTATGTAAATATTGTTCCTTAAAAAGGTAATTTGCTTATTTCTTGCAGCTTCAGCTTAAAGTATTCCTTTTTTAAATATTTATTTTGCCTGTTTAAAATTAAAATCTTTGAGCTAGACTAAATATAGTTGTGGTAAGCCATTGCTATCAGTGGCTAACCGTTAGTTGTGGGCTGACCATTAATAGTATACAGTTAGGGTATAAAAGTAAACATTTCGTTCCAAAATCAGGGCGAGGGGAATATTTTTGTGTATTATCGTGAGCCCAAAGGATTGGATGTTAGGTTTGTGCTTTTATTGTGTAAACCAAGAAATTTTTGGCATCTTTCCAGACCATTCCTCAGAGTTTATAGTAATAAATACTGTCCAACAACCAAATATTTCTTTGACCTGTCATAGATGGTATAGTTTTCATCAAAATACTTTAACTAGGTCAAAGTGAAATTTAAATGCGAACGCAACATGGGGAACTATCAAACAAGTTCATCTTTCATGAGTCGTGTTATATTTATATTTAAAATTTCAATTTATATAAATCTGTCTTAATGTTTAAAATTTTTTCTTATTGAGGCAACTAATGAATGTTTCTGTCAACCTTTTTGATAGCATATAGAATATATTTGTAAATAATAATAATAAGTCAAAACCACGTTGTTGTATTTAATTGAAAATTGTGCTGGAAAATTCTACTATTATGCAATCAATGTCAGGTTTCAGGTTAAATCTCGCTAATGAAAATCATGCTCAAGAATTAACATGTTATGTATGTTATCATTCTTTTATGTTTCATTCCTTTTCGTCCAAGTAAAAATTGAGTTCAATAAAACGGTGTGAATATATTACTAATCTAATTTCTGTTTCATTTTCCGTTTCCTTTTTAGAATATCTTCTTATTAACAAATTTTACTGGTATAAAGACATTTTTTATTTTATTTGTCGTTTTGTTTTTGCGAACTAAGTTATCAAAGATCAAGACGTCTGAAGATTTAAATTTAAAAGTCTTTAATCATTTCTGATTTCAGGTTTACCGCCCAATCTTAATATTGCAATACTCTTCATTGACTGAGAGTATTTTTATTTTATAAATATTTTGAAGGTGTGCGCATTTTTGTTCAGCTTAAATGACACCTGGTAGAGCTTTATACTAAAATTTTATATTTATTGAGGTAAATTCACACTTATTTTTATTAAACAACTGAACAAGTTATCGGAGTTCCATTTAAGTTAGCCATCTACAGATTATTAATTTAAAACAAAAATTTTCAAAATAAAATAAACAGGAGATTGTAGAACCTTCTAAAACTCATCCATGATTTATCAATTAAAGGAATCATTTTTAAGAAAAAATATTGTCCATTAAGCTAAATGATATAATGTTCTACCAATATGTATTTGTAAATCTGTAATAAAATCATTTGATGTCATAATTGTATTGAATAAAGACATTTGAAGGTTTGCAGACCCATAAAATTACTTGGAAAAAATTAAGTTTTCGCAATTATTAAAGAAAAATATGTACATTTTGGCGTTTCTTGACGAAAATCATATGCAATGTTTTCCAAATTCTAAAAGAAGAATCATTTTTATGGCTTGTATTTTTTGTTGAAAATTTTGCATATCTTTATTATAATGAAGGGCGAGTTGTACATACCCTAGATTTAGGAAATCACCTAACAGTGGAGTTTTTCATTTTGCAAAAGACGTGATGTGACAGACGACTGTCCTATAAATAATGACTCATGCAGTTTAAAAAATAAACTGCCGACGGTGTAACGACCGAGCATTCTTTTGTTTTGCTTTGGGGTTGCCACCACTATGTAAGCGTTTGTTTCACCGTTCTAAGTAATTAAAGGCAACTAGATTTTTTTAATATTTTTTTTTTTTAGTGTTTTTAAATTTAAAGAGATGAAAGCTTAGCAAGCACTTTGTGCCTAGATAACAAGCCCTACGTTGATGAATAGTCATAGTTCTGATTAACTACAGTGAACAAGTATCGATCGATTTTGTTATGATCGCGCGACACAAATTCTTTGTTTCTCTCCCAGCAGCTGATTTGCATGTAAATAGCCGTTGCATCCTGATGAACCTTGGTTTATTTCTTTTTTTTTTAAAGTTGTCATTGTTACGTTATAGGAATAAGCCCAATAGAGGCGATAGTTTCACAACAGGAAATTTAACTAAAATGAAGCCTTGCATCAGTGATCTTTTAAAATTTGAAATATGGAGTTTTAATAATTCTTGCCAGTTTAGAGGTATACTGGGCGTGTGATTGTGAACAAAATTGTGGCCTCGTAGTCCAGCACGCCTATTCAAAAAAATAATCTGACTCAGTGTGAATTGCAGCCATGCAGTCAGTAAAAATTTCTTTTTCTATAAACGTTTAAGCAAAAACAGTTCTAACAATTCTGATAAAAACTCTCATAGGAGTTCACCTAAAATCCTTTTAAAACTTTTATATGTGATCATTTACTGCTTCTTTCATTTAAAGAAGTTACGAGAAAATAAAAATCACAAAAAAACTTTTTTATTCATAAACAACCAAAACATTTTTATATACAACAGAATTGGATATGCCCATTTTTGTTTTTCTTGTAACACTAAAAATACTGATTGTTCATTTGACTGTTTATTATTTAAATATTTGGCATATGCTAATTTGTGTAAAAATTTAAAATAGGTATATCTTATTTCAGCAATGCTACATAGGAATTTGGGGTAAAATTCAAGAATACACTACCATTATACATAAGACTAATAATAATTCGATTTTTTTTTTTTTTAAAGCTAGCTATAGTTAAGATTAATTAGGAAGTAGAAAAAAATCTCGATGTTCAAGATTTGATTTGAAAAGGCTTGATTGTATGATATTATTATTTTTATTGAATTATAAAAAAAAAACTTTTTAATTTATTCTGATTCGTTTGCCCCTAGATCGAATTAAAGGTAAAAAAAATTATATATCTATAGCATAATTTAAGTTAAATTTTGCAATATGCATATATATGTGTGTGTGTGTGTCTGTGTGTGCGTGTTCTGTGGAACTATAAAGTAGTTAAGATAGTTAACTTCTGAGATGATGATAAGCTGGAGGTCGGTGATTAAGGTTTATTTTGTGAGCCAGTAGAGGGAGTAAGGTGACAATGACAGGAACAGTTGAAGAAAGAACTTTTTTCCCTACAACTAGCATTATGATTTCTACATAATTATGTTTCAACTATTTTTTAGTTCGTCATAATGGAAAAAATATGTATTTGCTTATACATATTCTCGTGTTCGCGTTGGCCGTGGGTTTATACACAGCGGTGTATAAGACAAATTTATGGAAAAGTAGGGTTAGAGTTATAATAAGTCTCTAATTCTATCAGGTGTCATTTTATTATAATTTTTGGGAAAAATATATTGTAGAATAAAATATATTGTATTACCTTTTTACCATTAAGCTTTTTCTCTTATACAAATTGGGTTTTTTTCTATATTTTTTAATCAAATTATTAAAATAAATACTAATATTTTATGCAAATCTTAAAAGTAAAATTTTTATGAAAAATAAATACCAGGAATGTCATTTAAGAATGTAATAAGTAGAGTAAGGTGGCCTCCTCCCTCCTTTTAAAACGCTTATAAGTTTATAGGAATGAGCTTGCATGACATAGCAGTTGTAAAAAGTTGTTTTCATAATCATGTTTCGTAAAATTATGCGGAAAACGCATATTACAGAAGATATTTAAGAATGTAAATATTAGAGTTGTGAACTGGATCCTGGCTCACCCAGATGACCTTAGTATTCGGGTTAGTCTTAAATTTTATCTATTTCTTACGTCCATCTTAATTGAACACGAATAAATTTTTAAAAATGTGTATTTTTTATACAAGAAATGCAAGGAAGTTAGAATAAATTAATCTTAATATCTCAGTGGTTAGCATAACAACTGCCCTGAAAGCAGGATACCCGGGTTTGAGCTGATATTTTAAGATTTTTTTATTCTAACTCCCTTGCATTTCTTGTACAAAATTTAACGTGGGATTAAATCCACAACTAAAGTCATTATTTAAATGTTTATTTTTTTTTATCTACAGACGTTTCGGCTTTTTTTTTAAATTTTATTTTTTGGATCAACTTTGATCGAAACCCAACAAAAACATCTACTAATAATCTCTACGGTCAAAACTATCCATTTGAGTTTATGATTATTATACGTAGTGGAGGCATTTTTGAACCTTTTAGGTTCTGATTGAAAACGAAGTTAGCCAGAACTACATCAATTATTGTACGAAAATTTTGAAATACTAGTTATTAATTATTTATCACAGATATTCATTATCATCTTGCAAGATAGTCTTTAAAAATATTTTAACATTGAACATATATTGGTGTCTGTTGGATAAATACTGTTTCTATTTCTATTAGCTGTTTAAACTTCAGGAAGCCTTCGGAAGAAGAGCTTTCTCACACTATATTTATATAGATTAATTGTTCCTTAAGCCATCCGATCGTCTGCTGTAACTCTGAGTGTAGGAGCGCCAGGCTAGCTCATAGGTTTTGTTAGGGACTCGCAATCCTGACGTTGCGGGTTCAAATCCCGCCCAGGACGAGGCTTCTGTCTGCAAATAAAAGCTTGTCCTGAGCAATGGATGTTTAGAATAGGATGGTAACCTGTAGATAGACCCTCCCTCCCTGCTGAAAGGGGGGCTAAGACAAAGCCGAGCAGTGACTTGTGCAGAATGACCCAGTCGGCGAGAGAAAGAGCTTCGATGTCCAAGTGTTGCTGGGCGTGCTCTGTTCCGCTTTCCTTGCAAGCCTGTTCACCCTGACCTATCGCCCCCCAACAGAAATACCTATCCACTGCTCCTATTCCTAACCCCAGACAGATGCTACCGCGATCCTTCTACCGTTACTGGCTTTTTAGTTGGAACTGAGAACTAAGTAAGTTTCCGAACTGCTGAACGATAAACACCAAAACGGAGGTACAAGAAATAATCTATTAACATTCAACATGACACGACTTTAGAAAATGAGCTCTCTTGCATCGTGGATGTGAGGCTAAAAAGATGGTTACACATCGTACCATTATAAGCTATATATATANCCCAATCCTGCTCTCCATTTTCTCCACTTTGCCTGCAATAAACTCAAAATCGTTTGTCAGATTCTCCATCTTGGTGGCTATTGTCTTCGTCTGTGTATTAATGGCTTAACTTCCTTCTGTCGAACACCGCTACTTTATTTTAGTGGCAGAAATGTTCTATTTCGCTAAATATGCCTGAAGATAGTAAAAAAAAAAAAAAAAAAAAAAGAGAGAGAAGCGAAGCTCATAAAAATGCAACATGCCTCTTTTTTTTTTGCAATTGGGTAAACAATGCATAAAATTGGCCAAATGCTTCAACAACACGTACAGTGGGCAAAGAACAAACAACAATGTTCATTGGGTTTGCTTCATTCTTATTATTCAGTATATTTAGTGGGAGACACGTCTCTCGCCTCTGCTGTCGACCTGGGGATGGGTGACAATGATGTGGGTTGAATGTAAAACATTTATGTGCACTATGACGTCTACCGAAGCCGTGATTACCGCTACGAACAACACAAAGAAGTGGTATGTGAGTATCGACTCGGCAGAGGTAGTCCTATAGCCAGGGAGAGGAGGAAATGATTATCTCCCCTCGTAATGTTGACGGGTGAGAAAGAATAAAATAAACTAAGATTTTACAAGTTGAATGAAATGTAAAAACATACTTTAGTTCCACCGATTTAAAAAATTGCACATCTTTATAATTATTTTAGGAGATTGAAAACAGTACAGTACTTAACGATGAAAATCATTAAGGGGATAAAATAAAATTAAAATTACTTAAAAAAAAAAAAAAGTATTATNTCATTAAGGGGATAAAATAAAATTAAAATTACTTAAAAAAAAAAAAAGTATTCTTAATCATTTGATAAACTTGTGGTGTTAGATATAGATTGAGAAATTCATCATCATAACTGATCAATATTTACGATCTGTATTACTAACTTTGTTATAAAAGAGAGACACTATGTGTATTTTTAAAACTCTCCTAAAACTTCGGGGTCATGGATGCGATAAAAGAAATAAGGAAAAAAATTAATTAGAACATTAAAACTCTTTATTGAACTCAAGTAAATTTGTGTTGATCTTGGTCATAAATTTACCAAATCGCTATACTAATCAAGCACAAACTATTCAACTTATTATCTCCTATTGTAAGATGATTATTTTCACGATAGGGAAAAAGTGGTCAGCTTCCTTTATAATGTCTACAACAACCGAGTTTTTCAGTCTTATATATGATGTCATTTACCCACACATGTAGTCATTACTTCCCTTTGTAATGTTCCATCTCCCATCAAATTCATATTTTTGTAAATGCTTAAAATTTAGGGGAGGGTAGCAGCTCCTCCTGTTCCCCAGCACATGGAGTAGATACTTAAGTGAAAATAATGCTTATTAGCTTAGAGAGTCTCACACGCTCCGTTGCCCAGATGAACTTTCAAAAAAAATGACTTGTCAAGTCGGGATCTGGACCCTTCACTGTGTGTGTCCCGCTTACAAATCAACAATCGATTCTTCACCTACCGAAGACCTCATATTTTTTTTTTTAATTACAATAATGATAACAAATAAAATTAATTTTATTCATTAAATTAAGAATACAATAATTGAAGAGATTCATGGAAGACGAGATCCCTTACCTTTTGACAGAGGGGGAGGGGGAGGGGGCGTGAGATTCACGTCACAAATGATTTCCTTGGAAAGCTGCTTTTGTCCTATATCGAGAAGTCGCAAAGAGTTCTTACTCCCACCCCATCACGTTATTGCTCACTCGAGAAGGCAAGGGCTCAACCCACTTAAGTAAGCAGAAAAATCCTAAGCCTCTGTCTTTTCCTTTTCATCCTTTAATATTGTTTGTGAGTACAAAGCACATCTTTATGAATACAAGTATGTTTTATTGTGTTACGGAGTAGAATAAAGTATACATACTGAGTACGGTGTTTCGAAAGTTTCATATTTACTTGGCCTTTGGTCTCAAATGAAGTAAAGTATTTTGGAAAATATGGAGAAAAGGCGATCGATAGTTGTAATTTTGCCAAGTTTCTGTAAGTAACCCAAGAATGCTAATGTTAATTTAAGCCAATATTAAATAATGATAACAGGAAAATAAAAACATAGTCTTCCTTTTCAACAATTGGAGTCACTGTGAGACTCACACACACAAATACTATACTATACAGATACGTATACTCGTATTAATACATACTTTTACACACATAGACATATATATAATCTCTGACAGAATAATCTCGATCCTTTTTCTCTTTGATTTCACAAAAGCTTTTGATACGATTGATCACTCCCGTCTACTTTCTAAACTAAAATACCTTTCTTTCTCTAAAATTGCTCTTCTTTGGTTCCATTCATTGCTGTCAGGCCGATATCCCAAGTAGTTTCTATCCCCGAAGCACCTTTATCTTCCCCTCTTCCTATTACATCTGGTGTCCCGCAGAGCTCTAGCATCTCTGCCACCCTGTCCTCTGCCTATATTAATGATCTCAACCTTCCCATTAGGCACTGTTCCTATCACAATTACACTGATGATACCCAAATTTACCTGTCCTTCCCTCCAGAAGAATTACAAAACCGCTATTCTAAAAATTCGAGGAGACCAAAATTCAATAAGTTCCTGGGCTTTGACGAACAAGCTTTCTCTGAATGTCAAAAATTCTGTGGCTATGTTTTGATGTTTTGGGTCTAGATCCTTACTGAAATAGCTTCCTTCTATTCCTTCCTTCACAATTAATCAGCGCCCAATTTCCTTTCATCCCTCAGTCAAAAACCTCAGCGTTATCATAAACCAAACCCTTTTATGAAAAACATATTTCACAGAATTCCACTCTCAATCAATTCCACCGGCCTAGTCACCGCCTGCCTTGTAAAACCCGTTGGTTGTGCAATTTATAGAAGCCTCAACGAAGAACTAGAGGATTTGCTTAAGCTTCAACTGTTTCATCAGGTTTGTCTTTGGTTCTCCGAGGAGCGCCCACGTTACAAAGCTGTACTCCGAGTCGGGATGGTTTTACCTATCTTACCGTAGGCAATATTTCCTTTATTCTCTCGTCTATCAAGTCATATTTTTCCATTCCCCTTCCTACCTCTATGATCTTTCAAACTTTAAATCTTCCGTATTTTCCCGTCCTACCCGTTCTCGAAATTCCGATATTTATTCTACTTTACAAATCCTCAGTATTTACTCGTTCCTTCCTCATCAGATCCTCCAGTCTCTGGAAATCGATCCTTCTAAATATTCGTCGCTCCTTTTCCTTCGCATATTTCAAATCCCAGCTATTTCAACATCTCCTCTCTGTAGAATTGGGTATTGGGAACTGCTAAACTAGATAATGTTTATAAATATTATTTATTAGTATAATACCTAGGGAGTGAATGCACTGGCATTTTTCTCCCCCTCTCAATCCCTCCTTGACTCCCTGCCTAGTCTCCTTCTTATCCTAGGATAAGGAGAAGATGGGTGCCGGATAGTCTATCGCGGGTTAACCTGGGCTCCTCTCTGAGGACGGGTTACGTCCCGGGATAGACGAGCAAGGACTCTTATCATGTACCCCATCAAAAAATTAAGTGTAAAAATGTACAGATAATTTTTTTTTTTAATAAAGAGTTAATATATAGAAAAAAAATATTATTTATTTGTGGTATTTAATCCCACGTAAATTTTACTAATTTTTAGTGCAAAGGAACAGAATAAAAAATCTAACTGTCCCAGCCAGGACTCGAACCTGGATCTCCTGCTATCATTTATAAAATTAAAATTTAAAAGTAAATAATGAGAGTCATTTAAACAGCTTGACAATGTCAGCTCCTCCGAGCATAAGACGACATATTTGTCGGCCTCGGAGGTTAGACTCTCGACACTAGTGCGGGAGATTTAATAACTTATCAGACTTATCTCGGTAGCGTAAATGGTAAATGCACCTGCCCGGATAGCAGGAGATCCATATTCGAGTCCTGGCTGGGACAGTTAGATTTTTTATTCTGTTCCCTTGCACTAAAAAATTTGTATGTTGTTTATTTTATTTATTTTTATTCATATCATGATTAATTATTATTGCATTAGTTTTCAGTTTTATCTATTTTATATGTATCTATTTTTATTACCCCATGCATTTATTAGTTTTTTTTAAATTTTTAATACTTATTTCTTATATTTCCGTACTTGTAAAATAAATTGTAAATATTGACATAGTTCAGTTGAAAATATTTTATATTATTAGTCTATTGTTTATTTGTACTTNCCGGGGAAGTACTCACCCATCTGAGGAAATTCAATTTATTGTGTAATATGAGTTTTCCTCATAATAATAACATCAAAGTTATTATGATTATAAATAAGAGTAAATGAGGAAAATGAATTTAAAAGCCGAAGGGAACAATCTAGTTTTTGACGCTCAGTCAAAGATATGACGCTAAATTTTGCTCTAAACTAGCCGGGGAAGTACTCACCCATCTGAGGAAATTCAATTTATTGTGTAATATGAGTTTTCCTCATAATAATAACATCAAAGTTATTATGATTATAAATAAGAGTAAATGAGGAAAATGAATTTAAAAGCCGAAGGGAACAATCTAGTTTTTGACGCTCAGTCAAAGATATGACGCTAAATTTTGCTCTAAACTAGCCGGGGAAGTACTCACCCATCTGAGGAAATTCAATTTATTGTGTAATATGAGTTTTCCTCATAATAATAACATCAAAGTTATTATGATTATAAATAAGAGTAAATGAGGAAAATGAATTTAAAAGCCGAAGGGAACAATCTAGTTTTTGACGCTCAGTCAAAGATATGACGCTAAATTTTGCTCTAAACTAGCCGGGGAAGTACTCACCCATCTAAGGAAATTCAATTTATTGTGTAATATGAGTTTTCCTCATAATAATAACATCAAAGTTATTATGATTATAAATTTCGTTTCTTTTTTTTTTATGTCATAAAACATAAGTGATATAAAATTACATTCAGCATTTACTTTGGTACATACATTTTTTTCTTAATGCAAACAGTAACGAAGATTTATAATTTTGGTCTTTATCTGAAGCCCTCTCCCCTTCAATTGATTTTAGCCATTGACAAAGTCATCTAAGGATTTGCGAAAAGAAGCCTAAATTAAAGAATGGGGGTAACTCGTTTGGCTACTAGGGTTTAGTAAATTGGGATTACTCCGTTAATGTTTCTGTAACTATCACATTCCCTGCAGGGAAGGTATTAATTATTTTTATTATGCCTTTTTTTTTAAATATTTGTTATGCCCATATGTGTTGTGTTGGATATCATTGTCAGATGATGCCCATATTACACTGTACTGGAATTTCAGGCATAGGCGCGTTCAAATGTTGCTGAAATCCGGCCTCTTTGGCACATACTGAGATCCCGGATCGTGCACATTTTCAGACTTGATGCACCGAACTAACTATACATTGTGGAGCAGAAGAAATTTCGACATTATAATTAACTATTAAAATTTACAACTATACTCACTCACACATATACTTTTACAGCAAGTAAACTAATGTATTATTGGTATGTGAGTATAAATACGTATATTGTGTAAATATGAAACAGTATTGCAAAGATTTTCAATTATATATTGAAAGGAAATTTGCTTTATTACTACTATATGGGGTTTAATTCTCATTTTTGTCTTGATATATTTAAGAATATTTTCCGAATTAGCCAAAGTGAAATTAAATAGTTTCAAAGTAGGAAATCCCTAATGGAAGGAGAAATAAATTAAAATACAAATTTAAGATGAGGTGTCCCATTAGTAGGATTCTGTGGGGGTGAGGGAGACCTAAACTAATCCGTATCACAGGTGTGAATAGAATAAGCCGGGCCGAATCCATCCGTCACAATGGTCAAGCGGTAGGCGACTGTACTCTGCCGGGAACCCTGATTCTTGCCCTCGGTGTGCTTGCCTCCTTGTACTACTTTAAGGAGCGGTTTCTCCTTGCTTAATGTGTCAACTAGAGCTTCATGAATGGATATTTGTGTATAGTGCATCGTATTGAATCGTTTGGGATTATGTTTAAGTGAGGGGTGTTAACCCTCCCTCAAAGAGACAGAACGTTCTCACGTTCAATGCGAGGGTAAATTATTATGGAGCACGTTTTTTTATTTATTTTTAATATTATGTAAAAAAAAAAAAAAAAAAAACTTTTCATGCGCATGTTTGGGAGCGAGTGTGTGCACTACGAAGACTAGATCAACTTAATTGACTGTATGTTGATTATTACAAGGATTTTTTGGGGCTAGGTTTCTGTTATTAAGAAAAAAAAGTCATTCTTGCATTCTTATGTTTCATCTTACATTGTCTGTCATATTTAAGTCTAAAAACATATTTAAGACTCACATCCATAAAAGTCAAAGATACTAAATTTAATCTAATATAAGCTAGTTAAACTAAACTAATATATCATATAACTACTCGAATATGAATATCGTTATATACAAAGGCTTTCAAGGATATATATATATATAATTTAAGGATTGGTGGTGTGTGGGTATAAAGGTTAGTCTCTCTTCACTTCTGACTGGCGAAGAGCGAGAAATCCCCGAAAATTTTACACTTAGTGATATTTTTCTTTTTGTGTGTTTACTGCACTCTTTATCCCACCTGTTCTTCTTGACTATACATCGCAGCCGCTAGAGTTTCATTTTATCACTACTTTTATGGTGTATGCGCTGTAAATTAAAGTTAGAAGAGGCAATATTTAGGTAGTTACATTTAGTTACATATTATGTTAAAAAAATCAGATTGGAGAGGGGTCTGAGAAGAAAAATTTTGTATTCGGAATCTTTAAAATGTTAGATAATATGAAGACTCTTCTCTTTTATAATCTTATGGACTTCCATGCATTCAGAAAGGAGCATTTTGGTGGGGAGAGATTTATTAATGAGGCGAGAATATTTATTTAAGGCGGGAGTTAAATCTGATCGGTCAGCATGTAAAAAAAATAAAAAATAAAACTTTAATGTCAGAAAAGTCAATTCTGTAATGGTTTCTTAAGTATATATATATATA
>KZ807567.1:129233-140837 GCA_000696205.2 Oncopeltus fasciatus
TAGTGTTGAGAGTCTAACCTCCGAGGCAGACGAATATATCGTCTTATGCTCGGAGGAGCTGACATTGTCAAGCTGTTTAAATGACTCTGGTTATTTACTTTTAAATTTTAATTTTATAAATATTATTTTTGTGGTATTTAATCCCACGTAAATTTTAACAATTTTTCATTTTTATGTTTCTCATTAAAGGACCTCTTTCATTTAACTGTTAGATATAATTAAATTTGACATTGTGTTCATAAGGAGTTATTAGACCAATGTATTGCATTCAGGGGAACATAAATTAAGTGTTTCTAGGGACTCTTTAAATTTAAATGCCTTTTTATATAATAAAACATATGAGAAGGGACGCACGAACTAACGAAAATGAACACACCTCCACGCAAGCTACATAATTACACACACATACGGATATATTAAAAGAAATATTAAACAGGAATATTAAAATAATTGAACCAGATTGTATAATACCTATTTTATTTTTAGCTTTGAAGCAGTGTCTGAAGATCCAGCTAAGGAATACGACCAACAATCTAGAAAATGTACAGATTTCTCATCACAATCTCAAGAATTGATAAAAACTCATGAACCTCAACCTGTCTATGCTAATGCACCTCCTAAACCCAAACGATTAAATGAATCATCATCTCCTGATGATATGCAATTTCGGGATGATTCTTTTCAGAGTTATCAAAACCAATCTTTTCCTGTAATTTACAATAACATTTGTCCAAATCATCAGTCTGTTGAAGCATTATCAAAACAAGGATTTCCACTATACGATCAAAACTCTCCAGATGTTTATGGTAGAACTGGCCCATTACAGACAGTTAGAAAACAAACTAACCAATCTAATCCATGTTCTCCCACCCATTGTGCATCTCCATTGAACATGTTAAAAGAGAATAACTCAAAGATTGTTTCATTTAGTTTTCCACCAAGACCTCATAGTGTTGATTTCCTGGAACATAGCGGGAAACATAATTCAGATTTATCAGAAAAAAGTAAACTTCACCACAGACCTAAATCAAGTTTAAGTACTGTTAATGCAAATGATGATGACACGTGGACAGCTGAAGAGTATGCCAGGAGGATGCGACAGTCTTCCCTTTATGTCAAACCTACCGCTAAACGCAGTATTTCTTCAAGAACTGACTCTAATTTTGGAAACAGAAGTCTTTATTCTCGTAATTCCAGCCGTAGATCAGAATCACAAATACCAAGGAATGAATTAGCTCGGAAATCAGAAAGAATTCCAGGGGTCTTGTACAGGTAAAATTTTGTTGTATTTACTGTAGATAAATCAATGTTTATTGTTTTTAATATTATGTTTGTTTGACCAATTGAAANAATTAAGTCCTTCAGTAGTATTTAGATCATTTTCCTCTCTATGATATTGTTCTGTTTCTGTTTTAGAATAGTAAAAAAATGGAAAGTTTTTTGAACGTAGATATCATAATTTGATAATTTTTGTTAGGGTTCGGCCAAGGTAGATCCAAAAAAATACAAATTTAAAAAAAAAGTGTATTTACAATAAAATTATCTGCCAACGTTTCGGCTTACATTGCCATAAGCCATTTTCAGGGCTGTAGCAATACAATGTCATGAGAATTCAATAATAATTTACAATATTATAATATAGAATTGCCATAATGTAATGTGATATCAAAAGTATGAATGTAGAGAGCTATGTAAGAGAATTTAAAAACATGCAGATAACAACCTATTAAAAAAATTAAAACAGTAATTGGCCACACCTACCAATCATGAAGACGAGAGGGGACATCCTGTCCCTAAGTTCATATTTTCCATGACTGAGAGCAAAATATAATTTTTGAGAAGGACACCGTGGGTGGTGAAAGGGGGGGGGGGAGGTAAAAGGCGGAAGGTACAAAGGGAGAGCGGCCTGTTTCAAATGGGAGCAATAAAAAGGACAAAGGAAAAAAAGAATGGGTATTATTGGGAATAAGTAACTTTTGGAAGTGGCAAAAATGTTTGACAAGTTTATTTAGAAGGAGGGCTAATGGTTTTTAGAATGTTAAATGTTACAACACAATCCAGTTAATGACAGAACGGACATAGAACAAATTTCTTCAACTTATTCAAACATTTTCAACATTATAAAAACCATTAGCCCTCCTTCTAAATAAACCTGTAAACATTTTTCCCAGTTCCGAAGTTACGTATTCCCAATAATACCCTTTCTTTTTTCCTTTGTCCCCTTTTGAAACAGGCCGCTCTCCCTTTGTACCTTCCGCCTCCAACTTCCCACCCCCCATAAAGGAGGGCGATAATTGGAGAAGTGGAAATAAAGAATTCTTTTACAATTTTTTTAATGGTGTGAATAGGAAAACCATTGGAGAGGAGGTTAGTTCTTAATGTTTGATTAAATCTGTCTTACTCTATGAAAGTTTCTGCTTTTGTTTACCTAAAGATATTACTATGTCAATCATATTTTGAGTAGTACCATTTTTCTGCCGGGTTTGTAGGTATATAGACTATAGTGATGTAAGGATTACCTAATTCCTTATAGACCAATACAGTACAAAAATAAATTATTGTTATCTATCAATGTCCCATCACTCATAATTTTCACAGCAAATAAAGGTCATTAGGTTGAAAATTGTCTACTTTTCTATTGCAATCATATCCAATAATTTTATTTGTTCAGATTATATAGAATAATAAAATCATTTTCTTCATAACTTTTTTTAAATTCAAAGATGTGTTTTCTATCCTCCAAGTATCCTGCCCATAAAATAGCTAAATATCTGTTAGCCGTTGCCTAAGGAAATGTTCTTGGCTAAATATAGCTACCCAATTTTCTAATAAATCTTTAAAAAAAAAAAAAATTAATAATCTGGTCTCACATTAAACTTGGCTGCAATTAATTATATTTACATTTCAATTGAAAATGAAATCCTTAACATATTAATTGTTATTGCTTGTCACATACATAATCAACTCACTCATACTTCTACTAATAATTTTTTAAATTGCATCATAAATTTATATTTTTCATTCTATTTGTTTAACTCAGAGCAAAAAATGTGGTTAAAAATGAGGAATCAAAATTTTCTCGATCTGCTAGTGCTCGTTTGTTTAGACCCATGAGTGATTGTCAAGATGAACTATTTGTACAAAGTACATCTGAAAGTCCTCCTGTAAACGTACAGTCAGAGAAGCAATCAACCAGCAAGGAACCTTCAAACAAAGTTCATCAGGTGAGATTTATTTTTTATTTTCACTTATTTATTTTTTCACAATAATTGTAATCTATAAATAACATAAACAACTTAGTGATTATGTCTATAGTTTACTAAACAAGTATAATAATATACTTAATTAGTAGAAAATATTTATTCAAATAATTTAAAAGTGTTTTGTAACAGTAAGTTAACATTTCTTTACTTCCTTAGATTAACTTTAGATTTTTGAAAATTTGACCTTTCCATCTTTTGTTTTATTGCTATTCGTAAGATTTATTCTTGCTCCTAAATGTCAGGAAGTAAAGATCAGAGTGATTTTAAGTAGATTAATGTAATGTTATGTAATAAATACTTATTTAATATTTTTAATTTTCAAATTGTATTTTATGTTCATTTTTTGTTTTTTATAAATATAAAATCTTACCAAGACTATTAAAAATAAGGAATACTATATATTTCAATATTCCCATTATGATTTGGTGTTCAATTTATTTAAATGTATATGAGGAATTGTTATTTGCTTATTCAATTGAAGAATTATGAACTGTAAATGTAACTCAATGAGTTTTATAACCATTAAAAGAAAATATATTTTAGCAAAATCCATCAAAACCAAAATTTGGAATTTAAGCTGTGAATGAATTATTTTACTCTAAAATAATTAAAAATTACTTTAGTGTAAAATACCGGCTGAGGTAGTAAGATTTTTTTATTCTAACTCCCTTGAATTTCTTGTACAAAGTAATTTAAAACTTTGTACAACATTTAAAATTTTCAGTCTTAACATTTAAAATTATTGAGCTAGAGATGTGCTGAAAATTAACTCAAGCATATATTGATTTTTCAATATTCTACTTCTTGGGTTATTAAACCACCTATCTTATTAATCAATCAGAAATAAAATAAACATTATTACACCTGAACTTATTTTTATTTTTTAAACATTAAGACAAATATTTTACTGGAGTACGTATCTTGACTTTTCTTACATCAATGCCATTATAAATATTTTCTTAAAGATCTCTGTCCATTATGGTTGCCCTAAAATCCTTAATTCTGATGCGTTTTATGTGACTTGGTTTAGAATAGTACTATTAGAATCCCTAGATTTTAATTCAAGTTCGTGTTTCAACTGGATTATCTTATGTACTTCAAATGAAGGAAGAATTGTACCATATTAAAAGAATGAAAATTCTTTTAATATGGTCCTTCCATTCCTAACAATTTGCTTAATTCAGGTTGAGTGAACTTTCTCAATAACATTCAATGCCCTCTTCCTACTCATTTTACAAATATATTCAATGAATATCACCATGAACCATGCTACAATTTAACAGCTTTATTTGGAATCATCATCTACTAATGATTTCAATTAAGTTCCATCTTAATCTTAAGGGGTGAATATAAGGAAAATAAAAATTAATCAAATTGTCTTTTCTTCATATTTCTTTCCACCTTTGTATCTTTTTGTCCCTTAAACTCTTTATATTTTCCAATTTCGTAAACTATTATTAGTACATTTCTTTCGATTATCTTCATTAATTGCAATTTTTTGATCTATTCCATACTTACTCATTACATTATTTCTATCTCAATTATTGATTCCACACAGTTTTTAGGTTATATATATATATTATATATATAATGTGTGTGTGTGTGTGTGTCTGTATTTATAATGTGTTATATCTTTATAAGTGAGTGCATGTGTAATAACTTTTTGTTCTTATTCCCTAAATTTATACTATGTTTAATCCAAAATCAATACTTTTTTATATTAAAATAAATTAGTGCCTAATAATGTTCTACATTATTTCTATTAATTGTTTGTGTTTCAAATTTTTTAACAAGTAAATTCAATGATTGACTTCTATATCATTTTTAGAGAGAAGAAGCTATGAAACGCCTTTTGGAATGGAAAAATAGAATGACTCATTCCTCTTTGAGAAAACCACAACATAAAACTTTTATTCGAGAACATCGTGGTAGTTATCACAAGCAATCTAAGAATGATTCTTATCAAAGTGGAAGTATTTCATCTTCGCCTAGTCGAAATGAAAATGCAAGTGATAGTATGGCAGTTAAACCTAAAACTTCAGTTACTTCCCATGAAAAATTGTTCAATCCAGCTCCTCATCAAATAGTAAATGATAATACGAGAAATTTTCTGCCATCTCCAGCTGGCACATTTAATCAATTTTCTTCTTCTGATGATGGTAAATATTTCTTTTATCTGTATCATTTATGTATAACAAAACTAGTACAAATGTAATATTTTAATTATCCTAGTTTAAATAAATAATTATTGACATTTTTTATTATTTCTGACTTTAGAATGAGGCAAGGTCTTTGTAGATTAAGTTCCTAGGCCAAAGACCAATTAGGATGAATTTATTTGCTCTCAGCCTCTAACAAAGGTCATTATTGAAACATGAATCTGTTATGTGATAGTTTTTCTAATGAGCAAGCATTGTATGATTTGTATGAATAAAGAAGAACTGAAAACCACACTACCTCTACAATATGAGTTGTTTTTGTAGATAAAATGTCCAGTGGTGTTATTGTAAATAATATCCATTTTAGGTGGTAGATTGAAATATTACTAAAGCTTAATTTATTTTTTTAAATATGAGACTTTTTTTATTCAGAAAAAAATTCCTATGTAATCTCCTCATCTCTTCCAAACATTTTTTTTCCCCACAACTTAAGCATTTAGTCAAGTCTGAACATTTATTTTAAAGATTATAGTATTAACTCCATTAGGCAAGAGTGTTTTCTATATCAGCTGATTTAAAAAATAAAATAATCTAGTTATTCATTCACATTGAAAATAACTTTTGAAAAATTCTTTTAAAAGCACATAATTTATAATTAAGAGAAGGAACACATATGATATGGTTATTTTCAAATTATATGTGTTTNTATATATAGTTATAGTTATTCAGATCCTCACTAAAAATAATGAATTTGTCACCCACCTTTTAGCTTCCAATTATTTAAAGAGTTTGAGGCTTGTTTTTAAATCAACTCAATTTTTTAATTGGCTAATTTTATCTCCAAGCCTTCATCTATGAATGTGCAGAACAGTTTTTTTTTTAAACAATTGATTTATAAATTTGGCTTTTTGAGAATTATGGAGCAATATTATGATGTCCTTTTTTTTTTTTTTAGCTTAAAATGCTTTTATTTGAGAATCCATATGAACATGTCTTCTTAGGCTGTTTTTTAAAGTTTGAATTGTACAAGGGTTAGCTTACTTTTTTAGGATGACTATCTATTATTAATTAGTAAATTAATAAAGATTTTGTTTAAGTTATATATTTTACATAATGAATACCCTTAGTCATACTTAGAAGACACTGTACCTAGAGAGAACTAAACTAATGCAGTCATCTAATCTGAGTTATTCAATTAAAATACCACCTCTAGCACAATAAGAACTTAAACAAGGGCTTCAGTTTGAACAAGTTTGACTTATCTGTTCACTTCTTTGCACTTCCTGTCATAATTTCTTCCATTATTAAAATACTGGGAAAAAAAAAAATTCATGAGAATATTACAGAGTTGTCGGTGAATGTGCTATATGGTTGCGTGCTTTGAAATATAATTTGAAATGTTTTTACAACATTTTATTAATTTAAAAAAATGTATTTGTCTACTTGCTTTTTCATTTTATGTTTATTATATTAATTAATTACAAATTTGTATTCACTTTAAAAGAAATTATACGTTTTTATTTTAATTAAAATTGTATGGACTTCTGTTTAAAAATAATAAAAAAATGTGTGTGTGTGTATATATTTATATACACGCAACTGCTAAGTGCTTTTTTCTTTTTTTGTTAATAGGGTTAGAAGAATCTGAATCAAAGTTTGGCAACACATTGTCTCTAATTGAAAATAATATCCCTGAAAGAGATAGGAGAAAAGGCATTGTTGATGAGAACAGTGAATTACCTACTGAGCCACTTAATCAACTAAGAATTTCAGATGGACTTAATTTTTCAAATGAAAAACTTTATCCTAATTTTAAGCAAGATTCTGTCATTTGCAATAACCTAGAACTGCCCACAAGTAGTAATTTTCGTGCTACTAGCATAGATGAAAATCAAAAAAGTAAATTTATAAACAACTCAACGATTATAAAAGATTTTAGTAATAAAATGAACATGCCACATTCAACAAAAAGTGAAAGAGATGAAGAGTGGGGCATTAAATTAGATGAATCGAGAGTAATAAAGGAATTCTCATATCACTATATAACTACTGGAAAATATGATGAATCACTACCTAAAAATGAAACAGATTCTCAAAATAATTGTAATTTTACAACAAAAAAGAAATCACCATGCCAAGACCTTGAAAATAGTAGGAAAAATCATCTGAATACTAAGTACTTCAAATCCAAGAATGATTTACATAATTTTTCATCAAAAGAGCCTACCAAGCAATTAGATTGTAGTGAGATGAAAAAAGAAAGTAATGTCTTTAAAAAAATTAACATTAAAAGCCACAAAAAATATAATAAAGGTATAATAATTGCCAAAGGTAGTTCAGTGAGGACGTATAGGAGGGATGTAAATAAGCCAATATCAAAAGATATTTTAAATGAAAAAGTTTTTATCAATGATAGTACTGACAGAAGGCTAGTCCAGAGTGATTCAGAAGCTCTTCTATATGATACATCTAGTGATGTTGAAGAGAAAGTAGTTTTTTCATGCAATCATTTAGATAAACAGGAAACTTCAAGTGATGATGAAAGGGATGAGGAAGTGGCTGCTGTTCTTTCGAAAGAAAATATATTTACAAATCAAGTATTTGATAGTGTTAACTCTCCATATAAAAAATGTTTTTCCTCAGATAACCTTGATCTTACTTTACCTCCAAATTTTTCTTCTAATGAGTCAAAAGTAAAAATTAATAATGATCAATGTTTAACAGTTACAATAAGCCATGAGAAAAATCTATCAGCTTCAACAGAAGTCAATTCTGAAGTACCAGAAGAAAATTACATGCCTATGACTCCAAGAAAGAAGTCTGAAGTTGTACATTCACGAAGTAATTCTGCATCACACAATCTTATAATTGAAAATTTGCTTAGTTCCACTGAAGAGAGCCCATATGTTGAAATGACCCAAAATAGTTCTAAAGAACAAAATCATTCCGGAAACCGGTCAAATCTTAAAACTAACATGAATGGGAAAAATGAATCTACATATGGTTCACATTGTGATTCTGAGAGGTATTGTGAAATAGGAAAAAATAAAGATATTCAATATGAAATGATATATAATACATCAACATCTCAGGAACCATTATACATGGAAGTCCCGTCTATAAAAGGAAAAGATGAGAAGTCAATTATCACTCTGAATGAAAATGAAACCATTCAGGATTATAACAAAAAAAATACTTCTAAGGAAGATTTATCTCAGCTGAAGTTATCTTCTAGGCCAACTCTTCCTGATATTTTGAATACAACAACACCATCTTTAAATCAGGGATCTGGTCGATCTGACAGTTCTGATGCAGATGATGAAGCATCTAAGGATTTAGATTCTTTAGATGCCCCACGACACCCTCGATTTAGTCTATCTGATACTTTTAGACCAGCATCTTACTATCTAGGGGCAAGTCTTGGTGATAGGGCCATAATAGCTATGAATACTGAACATCATGATTCTTCAGACAGTGATCTGGTGTCACCACCTCCTATACCTGCAAGCTCCCCTCCTTTAGATGACCTTGAAACATCTATAGAATCAACTGTTGTGAATAAAGAATCACCGCTTTCCAATATTAAATCAGATTCATCCAATATTTACTCAAATGAACTATTTTTGCAATCAAATATAAAAGAATTTCTTCCTACTTATAGAATTAAAAATTCTTTGAGGAATTCAAATTCTAATTTGTATGAAGCAAGTTCAGAAGAATCAGTGAATTATGATAAAACAGAACAAAGGTTAAAAAGGAGACCCTTGTCGGCAGATATTCTTAGCAGCTTACAGGAAATAAATTTTGTTATGCCTTCAGGTGGCACTGAAGTTAAAGGTAGTATTCATTCTGATCAAACTAAATTATATTCTGCTTTCGATGAAGAACAACTTTGTTCAGAATCAGATCACCATTCAGATTTAAATCCTTACAAACATAAAAACAAGAAAGAAAATCATTTCTTATTTAATAGAGATGATGTATCAAATGATAATGACAGTGAAATTGACCTGAAATATAAAGATAATAGGTATAATCTTCATGAACCGATTTATGAAAGTAGAGTTGTTGCATCACCAATTATTGTCGAAAGAAACAGTGGGCGAAACCAATATGAAAATCTTCGTATGAGTAATAGTGATCATAAATTTTATGTTGAAAAATATAATTGTAAAGATGATAGTGATACATTAAAAGAAAACAAATGTATGAGTGCACATTCAAATGAGCATCAGAATAATGCACCTTATTATTATTCAGATATATTAAAAATAGATGCAAATAACATTCATGAATTTGACAAGAATCGTTGGGAAGAACATCTCTTATCTGATAATGAAAAAGAGTCAATTTTTATTTCTACAGAAAAAGGTATGAATAATTTGCACAACTATAACCAGTATTGTGATTCAGAATTATTTAAACAAGATTTGGAATTGGCAGAAAATAATACTTATGATACTAATATCTTATCAATGAAGACAGTGAAAGATTCATTAGATTACCCAAAATATTCTGTTATCAATGAAAATTTAAAAAAAAAACTTTCTTCACAGGATCAACCTGAGTTACTAACAACTCACAGGACTAGATCTTTAGAAGGCCTCATTGATAATCAATCTGATAGTTGTAAAACAGCAAAAGATGTAATATTTAAGAATAATTCTGATATGAAAATTAGCTCCCAATCTCAGATACTGCTGTCTGAAGATGTTCATGAAAAATTAAATTCTTCATTAAAAAGTACATATTCACCAAATCAGGATATATGGGAAGAAGATACTCTGTGGAGAGAAAGTCTAAGAAAAGTTAGCATAAGGCATACTCGGTCTTTAGAGGATTTGGATAGAAAAGATTGCCCTCCAATTATGACGTCACCTAGTCCAATTATTTCAGGAGAAGCAAAAACCTATGAGAATGTAAGAGTAACTTTAGCATATGACAAAAATAATCAAAATTATGCATTAGATGACAATTTAGAGTCTTCTAATACAACTCTGTTGAAGAGTATATCTAGTTATCAAAACGAGAAAGAAACTGAGATTTTAAGAACTTGCGGAAGTCCAAAAAATGTTGAGTTCAATGAAAAATCTAATAAAGAGCCAGCTGATAGTAATAATGCATCATTTGAAATAGATCGTGAAAAGTTAAGGCAGTGGGATTTATTGTCTAGTGCTCCAGCAATGCTTAGTTCAAATAGAGCTGTCATAAAACCTATTTCAGAAAGAAAGCCAAATTTTCCTTCAAATATTTCAGGTTAGAAAATGATTTTTCTCACTTATGGAAAAGGTTCTTCAGCTGTATATGAAAGCTTGATTTCTTTTTCAGAAGGTGGTGGTTGTAATATTTCTATTTTCCTATAATTGTACAAAGAATTACTAAATATTGATAAAATTAATTATTTCATGATTGATTTTTGATATTTTCTGAAGCTACCCTGGTGAATACCATATTCATACCTTAAATTTTCTCTCCCCATTTATGTGTGGTATAAAACATTTTCTTTTGTGTCAAATGGTGATGGTGGCGTATATTACTTTTGTAGTACTTAGTTACCTAAATTCTTGGTGAATGCTCTATTTGTAACTATATCTGGAGTGGTTTTTTTTGTGATTAATTGATATGCTATGTATTATTTCTATTTTAAACTGTTTGTATGTCTATAGAACAAGGTAATTGTTTTTCCTCACAATTACAGTAGTTAAAAATTTTAAGCTAGTACATTGTGTGTGGTATAGAAATTTTATTTTGAAAAGCCTCTTTTTAACATTTAATCTAAAAATTTCAATATAACTCATTAGTCATAAAAATAATCAGTAAATAGCTAATATACTTCTAAAATAATCCATTTAATTTGTCTGCAACAAGTTTTCTATAACTTATTTAATTATTCTTCTTGTCCAGGAACAAATTGGTTGTATAATTAGTGAATGTGTCTGAGACGTGCACTTATATTTGTGATTGTGTGTGTTTATGTGTGTTTGTGTACTAATTATTATTTTTTTGAGTATACCATTTCTTAATTTTAACCTGAAAGAATTTTAATTATTTAATTTAAATATATGAATTTTAAACTTTTATTTGGGTTCATGATAAAAGTAAGAAATAAGCTAAGTAGTAAAACAAGCTCTATTGAGAAAAAAATCATTAAATAAAAAAAAATTAAATTAAATTAAATATAA
>KZ807567.1:140894-157032 GCA_000696205.2 Oncopeltus fasciatus
CATTGCTAATATTAGAACGCAGAACATGATTTAAGTTTTCAAGTCTCTCTGTTGGCAGAGTCCTCTCATTATTGCTGTTCCACCTATACAACAGCAACACTGAAAATTTAATATAAATTTAAAAAATATATATAAACATAGGGCTTGAAAAGAAATTGAAGGATAAATAAAAGATGAAACTGATAGAAGAACTATTGAGAAATCATTATTGAATTATCTCTTCAAATTTCTGTGCTCAATTTTTAAAGTTATGGAGTGAGAATTATGTTAATTATTTCTTTCCTTTTATTAGCCATTTTTAGAGTTCCCCCTTCTCCCCATTATCTTTTCTGGATTGTGGTATTAAAGAATTATTTCCTCTCATTCATTAATAATAATAAATTGTTTACTGAAGAAATCTTGTTTTGTTTATGTAGCTGCTACATTGCAGATTTTTTATTATTTATTTTCTGTATGGTTCCAGATATACAAATTTTGGAAGAAATCTTGTTTTGTTTATGTAGCTGCTACATTGCAGATTTTTTATTATTTATTTTCTGTATGGTTCCAGATATATATATTTTGTATGTAATTTTATTAGTTTGAAAATTTTTTTTTGTTTGATTGTTGTTTTTTGTTTTGTTAGGAAATGGATTAGGATTGAAAAGTGTAAAGTATAAGTAGCCTGAAATTGTCAGGAAGAAAGGATGTATATCTTATGACAATAAAGAACTAATCTAAACTCTCTCTCTCACTCACTCCCCCCCTCCCTCCCACTCTCTCTCCTTTCCCCTCCTCTCTCCCCCCTCTCTCTCTCCCTCTCCCCCTCTCTCAATCTCTCTCACTCACTCTCTCTCTCTCCTCCTCCCAAAGATCCCGCCATTCCTAATGTGGAAGGATATGAGAAACCAGGGTCTGATTAAGGCAAAACAGGAAACAGTCCTGAATAGTAAACTGGACTAGCTAAATGTATTCTTTACCTCATTGCCTATCTGTGATGTAGTAACAGGTAGACTGGACTATCCGACAAAGGAAAGTACCGTTGACTTACTCTTTGACGGGCTATCTCAAGAATATGTTATTTGGAGTTTTGGTTGTATCAGGAGTAATGGAGTCGATGGTATCATTAGGGATATGGTAAAGCTTGCTAAAGCAGAAAAGATAATAGCTAATATTGTTAACACATCTGTAGAAGAAGGTATTGTCCCTGAGGTCTGGAAATGAGAACGAGTGTGACCTGTTCCTAAGGTATTGAAACAAATAACCCATTCACGATATAGGCCAATATCTCTTTTTCCAGTGGTTGCTATGATTACTGAGATACGGATTGTGGCCTTTAAATTTAAAGAATTTATTAATAAATATAATGTGTTGCCACCTGCTCAATCAGGTTTTCAGAGTGTACACAGTACATGCAAAGCCTTGCATTCGGATGGATATAAGGAATTTTGTATTTATTTTATCATATGTGCGTGTGTGTGTGTGTGTGTGTGTGTGCGTGCGTGCGTGTGTGCGTGCGTGCGTGTGTGTGTGTGTGTGTGTGTGTGTGTGTGTGTGTGTGTGTGTGTGTGTGTGTGTGTGTGTGTGTGTGTGTGTGTGTGTGTGTGTGTGTGTGTGTGTGTGTGTGTGTGTGTGTGTGTGTGTNTAATTTTTTTTTTCTATTTGTCTGTAATTTCTAATATTGATTCATTTGTGGTATTTTTTTTATTTATTTTTTTTTTTATATATAATCACTCACATTAAAATGAAATTCAATGTGAATAAATGAAATCAAATTATTCTTAATGAAATCCCATACTAATAATGATGCAAAACATTTTTCCTTTATTTTAGGAGCTGATTCCCAGGCAGGATCTCAATTAGACGAAAATTCAGAATCTCAAAAGGACACTGAGAAACCATGCGAGGTTTCTGGGTTAATTATTCCTCAGGATCAAGATCAGGCTAGTTTCTATTTTATTGTCTTTCATAATTATTGTCCTGATTGGATAACATTTCATAGTTAATCGTAATCCTACAGCATTAGACTGTCTCAGTGTGCCACAGTTTCTCTAAATTCCTCATTCCAACTACCCTTTGTAATTGCATGTGTATATTGCCCTCCTAACAAGCCCCTATCCTCTGATGCTCACATGTCCTTTCTTTCCTCCTTAGGAGGGGACTACAAAGTTAAAACACTAGAAATTTTGCTTCCAAAGGGGCAACTCACATGAAAGTATGATTAGATCGGTTCTAAAATTCCGTCATTTCCAAGGTACTAAAATACCTACTCAAAAAATTAATCCTTTTCCACGCTTACCTCTATAATTTCGTTCTTTGAACTGCCCCTTGTGAAAATTTTCTTCGGCAAAATGATCCACAAGAAAGAAAACCCCATTCAATCACCTTATCCCTATTAACCTCTCCTGCCCACAATAATACAAAAAAAAAAAAAAAACCTTGCAAAGCTTCTCTTAACCTGCCAAGAACCGATTATACCTCCTCACCAATTTGGCTTCCACTCCTCACATTCCACAGTGCTATCATAGATTTTAAATTGGATAACTTATCCTCTGCTGTTAAGTGTAAAAAGTACTGCCCTGATGTCCTCCATGAGTAAGCACTGGGTTTACTATACAAACTCAAATGTATACTTACCTCAACCTATTATCTCATCATCCACTCCTACCTCTTCCAATGCTCCTTCACTGTATCCTATGAATCCGTAGTGCCCATATTCTTCCTCATCTCGCTCACGTCCCCAGAGGAAGAATCATTATTCCTAACCTATTCATAATTGACACTGCCGATGCCTACTCTTCCCAATATCTCCATCTTCAGTTTCGTTGATGATACAGCATTTTTTTCAGCAAATTTAAAACCTATACTTTCTTCCCTCCAAAAACACCTTCAATTTCTATAACCCTGGCTATCCAAGTGAAGGGTCAAAGAGAATCCTAAAAAATCAAGCAACTTCGCCGCTCATCCTGTCCTTCTTTTAAACTACTTTCCTGCCATATTTATCACAATTCCCAAACCACTTACCTTGGTCTAGTCCTTGGTAAACGCCTTAACTGGCATCTCCATATTACGGCAAAGAGTCAGGCAACCAACCGAATTTTGTTGAAACTCACTGACAAACATTCAAAATTATCCCTCTCAAACACATTTGTTTTCTATATATTAGTCATTACTAATATATACAACTCTAATTAAATCTACTTAGACTTACGGCACAGAAGTCGAGGGCAATGCTAAACCGTCCCATATCCAACGAACCCAATCCCGAATTTTCCTAGGTACTACGAAATCTTCCACCTGTGAATCTCCTAAAATTTCACTCTCCCCTTCTTGGACAACTACTTTTTTTTTTTTTTTTTTTTTTTTTTTTTTTTTTACTACTGCCTCTTTATTAGTAAATATTTGGATGTACAATGTGCTATAAATAGCAGTCCGTGTGCTATAGTGGTGTGAGTGTAATTGGTACACCACCTATAGCGACCCTTTTACCCGTAGGTATATGTGGGTTATGGTGAGAATATATCTACGGACGTTGTGCTCCGAGGAGCTTTACAAATGAAGTAACTGGTGAAGCATAACCGGTGTTTATATGATGTATGACACACGTACACAGGTGTGCCATTGAGAACTTAAATCTAACATATTATATCTAATAATTATTTACATATGTACAAATTGAGCGGGGAGTCATTCCGCTGTATCGATGTAGTTGGCAGTAGACTCAGATCCCTGCCAACAGCTAGGTAATGGAGGTGGCACTATATCCCTGAACAAGGGATTTAGACAGTTTTTAAGGCTTTCATAGAACTTGACATGCCTCCTACGCAGGAGTCTCGTATTGAGGGGAGTTCAAGTTCTTCGTGGATGTGGGAGGTCTTGGCGCGCTGGAGAGAGGTCCCACGGACTATCTTCCATTTTGGAAGCACTGAAGTGATTGGAGCGTTGGATGGAGCCAACCACTTTATGAAGGGCGCGCCTTAGAGCAGTGTCATATATAGTACCTATATCAATGCTTTATATCCTCTTCTATTCTTGACTACCCTCCCCACACACGCACGCACGCACCATACATTTTTTTATTTTAAATTTGCAGACAAGACGAATGGAGCCCACGTTGAAAATCAAAGATAATATTCTTAAATTGCTAATAATATACTAAGTTTTTTTTATGCATTTAGTATTACGTAATTTTCACAAATCATAGTTTCTTTCACAAACTTTCATTTTTGGAAATAAAGAAAGAAACATTTTACGTATTGAGTATTAAGGGGGGGGGGGATTGTGAAAATTCTGCATGAAAATAGTTATTTTTGTTGACTTAAGTATGGTTAGATTATTTTATAGAATTAATCATCCTATAAAATAATCCAATTATGGATTAACTATATTAAATTGAAACAACTATTTAAGTTGCAATTTGTTTGACTTATTTTTAACGAAATTTTCTCATTTTGTTATTATTTTTTTGTATAACCTTTCTCCTTTTACTAAATGAAATCAATCATTTATTTTGATTTTATTTAATAATTTCAAATCATATACTCACTTTTTTTCTATTATTAAATATTAATGCGATAAGTATTAGACTGATTAGTTAGGTCTAGCTTACAACACTGGCTGTCAGTTTGTTTATGTTCAGGTTTTCTTTAGTTTGAAAGCCGGTCACTTGTAATTTAATGTAGTCACATTTTATTTTTTTATTTACTTTATTATTTTTTATTTTCTCTTTGTGGAATATTTAATTAATAGAGGCTTTACGTTTTTAATCATTTTACGAAAATTCGCAACGGTTTATTGTGATTTTAACTAGGCTTATCTATTGATTTATATTGGCATATTTCTTTTCTTAAACATTATTTAATACTTAAATAAATATCAGTATTACTATGGTTGTTATGGTAAATTTTTAATTACTTTTTTTTGCATTTTTGTTCTCCAAAATCTATGTCATATGTCTTATTATTTTTTATTATTTAGTTATAGCTTTACCTTCAAGTGATTCAATTATTGTGCTTCAACGAGTGTGATAATAGCTAAAGTCTTTCTAATTATTGAGATCAATCTTAACATTTTCTCTTGTTAAAAGAAAATTAGCTTACGCAGAAGACTAGTTTTTTAACTTTATACTGTGTATTTGATGATACTTGTTCATAATCTATTGGGCTCCTAATTATATGTAAGGTATTATTAATTGCAATCATTTTTGTTTTTTTAATGAATCTTCAGCATTAGCTTTAGACTATTTTGATTGATATACTTCAGTTTGACTGATTAAAAAGCAATTACTTTAGTTCTATTATTTATATAGTTTATGTAATTACATTTCAAAAACCTTCTTATTTAGTCTATAATTATAGCATTCCTAAACCTCATTATTCCTCCCAAGTATTGTCTTCTTGTAATGCAATATATTTGTTATAAATGAAATTTTTTTAATATTACTTTAATAAATTTGCTTTACTATTTTATGGATATTTATTAATAAATATTTAGATTGAATTGTTTTATTTATTTACTTTGGCCAAAAGTTATATGTTTGGTTACTTTAAGTATGCATGTTTCTATTGTAAGTAGTCAATCCACTCCTTTACATTAAAGCAAAAAAGGAAAAAAAATAAAAAAATGTAATGCCTTGGTAGATGTACATACTTTTATTAAAATTGCCTGCCTTAGTAGAGTTGTAGCCTTGGATGAGAATATTTTTGTGATAATCTATCATTCTACTAAAAATAATAATATCACATATGTTGAGAAATCTTAAGTGCTTGGTTTACTGAAATTTTATTCTGTGCTTAATTTATTATAATTTTCTTAGTCAAATAAAATGTATAAGAGCATTTTCTGCAGAACTACTGTAAATCATTATGTTCATGAATTATTACTTGTGGTAGCTTTGGTTAGTTGTTTATCTCTTAAAAATCTATTAGTAGCTGTGAATATATTTTCATTTAGCAGTCTCTTTTAAGGAAATTAGAATCCCAATTATATTTGAAATGTTATAGTGTTCTTATTTTATAGCTCTTTAAATTACTTTCCCTATAATACATCATGAATTTTGGGGCGCCAGGCTAGCTCAGGGAATCCGTACGGGTCTCGCAATCCTGACGCTGCGGGTTCAAATCCCGCCCAGGTCAATCTTTTATTTATAATATAGAAGCTTGTCCTGAGCCATGGGTGTTTAGAATAGGGTGGCAACCTGTAGATAGCCCCTCCCTCCAATGACCCTAAGTGGTTGCAAGGGAGGCTAACACAGCAAAAAAAAAAAAAAAAACATCATGAATTACAGGTCATAATGAAAAGTTTTTTTCAATTTTCCAGGTGTCAAAAATGATATCAAAATTTTAAAAAACCATAAATTTAAAACTTTTTTTTATCTGATCTCATTAAGGTATTTTTATTTGTTCTATTTATGTTGAATTGGTTAATAGAAGATATTCATTTATTACTCTACTTAAAAGGCTTTAGAATATTAAAATAGCCTGAATGTGGTATATGATTAAGATTTATCAAAAAATTATGGAGGCAGTGATTTCTTTAAGACCAAGTAAGCACTTTCTTGAGGTACACCCTTGACCAAGTACAGACTTACATACATAAAAATGTATTGTATACCCTGAATACTCTCCTTTCCTAACTAAATGCGGCAACATGTGATGTAGAGAATTTAGAAAACTCTATTTAGCAAGTCTCCAAAAATCTAGTTCTATCACACTGATGGTAGATTTTTTCTTTTTTAATTTATGAAAAGAAGGAGCTGTTATTTAAGAATTAGCAAAATTTTGATATTTATTTTTAACACCTTTACTCTGAATAAATTTGAAAGTCAACATTTTGTAATCCTTTACTTAGGGAGATGCATTTGGCATCTATTTTAGTTTAATCCATGACTTATACTTTTTTAAAAATAATATAAGGAATCAAAAACCAAAATCAAAAGTAATTGAATCTTTTTATTTATTTATATCTTTAGTGTAATCATAGGGCAATGCTATATTCCTGTAAATTTTTTAAATTTGAAACACCCTCTCATGAATTATTTATATTTGAAAAAAAAGGTTTAGTATTTTAATAATTTTTGTGACAATATCTCGATGTGGATGGTAAAGTTAAAATCATAGCTAAGAAGAAGATCATCTCAGAAGTGTTATTAGAAGCTGATATTTGCTTCAGCATAACTTGTCTTCTATTTTTACTTAGCAATTATTACTCGAAGTAATGAGAAAAAATTGTAGAGATAATTGTGAAGGTAATTTAAAATGTGTGAAATAAATATGAAGTAATATTGGAGAATCAAAAAATAAATTTTAACTATAACTGTCATTTTTTTTTTTTTTTTACTGCCATATTTATTTTGGTCTTCAACTTTGGTCTTGGAATGGGACAGAACTATTATAAATTTATGCAAAATGAATTTAAAATAAATTTAACTATTGCCACAATAAGATGGGCCACTCTTCTTTTAAGGCATTTCTTGGATTCTACTATTGGGGAATAATGTTTGTCAATCATGCTTTAATTTAGGTAGAAGTCTTTTATTAGTACCTGAAGTTGTACAGGCTTTTGACCATTGCCTTTTATGTCTCCCAAAACGGGATAGCATGGTCAAGGATTTTATCTGCCATGAAAAATCCTACTTTACTATTTACCATGTAAATTATGCCGAAGAAATTACTCAGGGTTTAGAAAAATAAAATATTCCAAAATTATTGGGTAATTATTTTGTTATTGCCAATGTTTTAACTTATAAGTCATCATCAGGACGATAATGATGTATGAAGAGATCTCTGAGGGAGGTTTATGGTCACATCCCAACTGCAGAACTAAATTGAGCACAATACAATTGCTGGATGGCTGCTCATTACAAAAACAAAAATAACTTTTGTATTTTTACCAAATCTAACTTTTGTACTAAAAATATTGTAGATTTTGTCATAGAGGCTAAATGGCACTTGTTTATGGCCAACCATAACTAAATAATATTAATTACCTATTTCTAGGCTCATTACAATTTCTCAGTAATATCAAAAACAAAATTAAAGTTAGATTTTTCAAATCAAATATACCCTCTAGATTGAAAACAATAGTATTCATACAAAGGACTGGGAATTATGAATGATAGGTCACAGCTCATAATAGGTCAATGCTATACAATTAGTTTTGTACATCTGCAAAAATATAAATTTGATATATACAGTTTTTTCAATCACAAAACCTTTTTTTTATATTCAAATACCTACTGTTATTATTAATAAAGAAAGGAATGGCTTACAAAATGCATATAATGCAGCTGAGACTTGAGGATGGTACTCAGAAGAGACGTTAGATTTAACTCCAAAGGTATGTACTTAAATTTTATTGGAAGATACATTAGATATATGATCTAAGGCCTACATTCCAATATAATCTATCTCCAAAATCTGAGGGAGTGCTAGGGGATTCAATCATCCCCCCCACCCCCCAAAAAAGTAAGAATATTTGTATATAAAGAAAGTTTCCCTGGCAATGAAAAATAATTAAACTTTTATAAATATGATATTATTCTTTTTAACAGCTTTGTATACTTTTTCTATTCATTCTTGAATTTGATTGTGATTTATACATAGAAATATCCAATTATTTTTATTTGTTTTACAGATTGCAGCTTGGAACTTAAAAGTTTCTGCTGGTGAACTTCTTGGAAGAACTCATGAAGAACTTGTTCTTCTTTTAATACAGTTACGTAGGCAACGAGCCACTGTCTGCCAATCTATGGAGAAGTGCCACAGGGAGATTGAAACTAAGGTTATTTTGATTAAGATAAATTGTTTTTGTATAGCGGATGTTATTATAGAGAGAGAAATGGTCGGGATTCAATGAATGAGCTCTAAATAATAACATATTTTTGAAGCAAAACATTTTTATTTTGGCCGAAATTTCTGCCTGTATTTCAAGCCTTCTTTAGGGTCATTTAACAAAAAAAANAAATCATTCTCCCTCTGTCCCTCCCCCTCTCACACTCTCTCCCCTCCTCCCCCTTGTTCACACTCTCTCCCTCTTTCTGTCCCCCTGTTTGAACAGTTTAGTGAAATTAATCAGTGGGACGACCGCACCAAAGAAAAATATCTTGGACCGGTATTCTCTAGGAGAGTATTCAAAAAGTATCTAAAGCTTCTGGAAGCCCTATGTTTATGCTAGCTGTCATTGAAATCAGAACTGATAAAGATTTGCATCCTGTTTGAAGAAGAGAAAATCAGAAAAATTAAAAAAATAGAAAATTAATTAAATTAATTTAAAAAAATTAATTTAGAGTGAAGAAGCCATCTTTAACTCTCAACAGTAATTCATTGGAAGAGCTGTATGATTTCTATCCTGATGATCCAAAAAATTCTGGGATGAATGGCTGTGAGAAGTTTGTTTCACAGGTTCTCTAGAGCACGATGCTATTTAGAGATCACGTGGGGATTTTAGTGGGTCAAAAGTAGGTGGTGAAGGGGGTCCCTTTGGTAATGTAGTACAAAATTTAATTGTGACTGTTGCTTGGCAAAATATAGTGATTGAATCCCTTAGTTCCAGCCTCAGGTGCATATAGAACTATCTGAGTAGACTCGGGAGATCTTGTGGCTGTCAGGCGCAGGATGTTGTTTATTGGGAATGTTGAGGTCCGCATCTTAGGCGATATTGTTTACTGAAGGTTCAACATATGTAGTCTTGGTAGTCAAAAAAACTGAATCGGGTTCACTTCCGTGATCCACAGTCAACCCTTCTTCCAAAACATCTTATTTTCATTGATATTTTCTTGATCATACCCTGACTAGTGTGCTTCATCTAGTCTAAACTAAAAGGCATCTGATTTCATCCCCAGTGATTGCTTACCCTTGAGCTAACTGTCAATTTGTGCTCGACAGTGATGCCTGTGACTCCGGATTGGGTTATGTTCTGGGGCAGGTTCAGAATGGACAGGAACAAGTTATAGCCTAAGGTAGCAAGGCATTGAAAAATAAGGAACAGCCTGTGTGAGCCGTCTAGAAATGTTAGACTTGGTTCTTTAGACTAGAAACTACCTTTATCGAAAGAGATTTGTAATGTGGACCAATCTTTTGGATTTAAATTTAAGATCGAGCACTGAGCTGGCAAGTCGCTCGTGATTGCTAACTGGTTTACTTGCTGTTGTCTGTACCATCTAAACAATTTGCTCTATTTTAAAATTGAATAAGCCCATTTTTGTCTGTCTTGGAGCATTAAAAGAAATAAATGGAGTCGATTGGACTATTCACAGAGAGAATAGAGACATGCCCAAGGTTGAGGGCATTATTGCACTAACAAAATTCAGAAAGTAAGACTTATAAAATTTTTGTTTTTTCTGTATTTATTTACCTCTTGATAATTTCTTAAAGGAAATAATAAATCTAAATATAAATATAACATATATGTCTTAAAATATTTAAATTAATTTTTTACTAATTTAATTAAATTGTGTTAATGATTAAATAAGTTGTCATACCTTCCATTGTNATCAATTAGCATTTAAAGCTAATCAATCTCATGGCTATACCTTCCATTGTCCGTCTTCATTGGTTTCTGCAAACCATCTGTTGGCGAGCGCTTTCGGACGCATGTATTCGGCCAGAAGATGGACATTGTCCAAAAGCGCTCGCCAACAGATGGTTTGCAGAAACCAATGAAGACAGACAATGGAAGGTATGACAACTTATTTAATCATTAACACAATTTAATTAAATTAGTAAAAAATTAATTTAAATATTTTAAGACATATATGTTATATTTATATTTAGATTTATTATTTCCTTTAAGAAATTATCAAGAGGTAAATAAATACAGAAAAAACAAAAATTTTATAAGTCTTACTTTCTGAATTTTGTTAGTGCAATAATGCCCTCAACCTTGGGCATGTCTCTATTCTCTCTGTGAATAGTCCAATCGACTCCATTTATTTCTTTTAATGCTCCAAGACAGACAAAAATGGGCTTATTCAATTTTAAAATAGAGCAAATTGTTTAGATGGTACAGACAACAGCAAGTAAACCAGTCAGCAATCACGAGCGACTTGCCAGCTCAGTGCTCGATCTTAAATTTAAATCCTAAGTGCCTCTATCCATTGGCGCAACCTGTCCCATGGGGTCCGAAAGACATCAACCGTGAGGCCAAAAGATTGGTCCTCATTACAAATCCCTTTCCATAAAGGTAGTTTCTAAAGTCTAAAGAACCAAGTCTAACATTTCTAGACGGCTCACACAGGCTGTTCCTTATTTTTCAATGCCTTGCTACCTTAGGCTATAACTTGTTCCTGTCCATTCTGAACCTGCCCCAGAACATAACCCAATCCGGAGTCACAGGCATCACTGTCGCGCACAAATTGACAGTTAGCTCAAGGGTAAGCAGAAACCAATGATGACGGACAATGGAAGGTATGACAGTTCTATATTCATTGGTGGTGGAAATAACCTTTTAGATTAAATAAGTTGTATGAGAATTATATACTCAATGGTTATTACAGTTTAGGAAGTAGCAAATTTTTAGTTCATGTATTTTAGTTCATCTTTCAGTTATTTTATGAAACAAATAATCTCAGGTGAAAATATTTTTAGCTAACTTATTTTTGTGACATATAATTTATTATTGTTTTTAAATGCTACTGTATTTGATTATGTTCATTTTGATCTACCTGATAATGAATAATATTTGCATTTTAATTGCTTATTGGTTAATGGAAGATATTCATTTATTTTATTCTTATTTCCACTTATAGGGATGTAGAATAGAAACATATAAAATTTCAATTATAAAAAAAATGCTTTATTATTATTATATAGAGGCAGTAATTTCTCTAAGACCTAAGTGGCCCAGTGGTGTTTGGGGGGAGGGGGGCTCATTCACTGTTACCTTGTGTGTAGGCCCATGGATATATTCATACATCATGATTACTTTCCTTCCAAAATAAATGTGATAATGTTTGAAATAGAATTATTTAGTTAGAAAACTATGCTTGTAAAGTAAGGCTTCAGTGTGATGGAAGTTTTTCTCAACTTAAATTTATGAAAATAAGAAGCTATAATTTTGATATTTATTTTGAACACCTCTACTCACAACAACAATTTGAACAACCTCCATATAAATTTGGAAGTTAACATTTTATTATCCTATGCCTAATGTGATGCATTTTGCCTCAAATTTATTTTAAACTCTGACATATACCCAAAAAATTAGGGGATAAGATGATCATGAGATAATATGAGAAATCAAAAACTTAAATATGAAGTAAAATCATTTTTTACTTGTTCCTTTTTCTTTTAAGTTTATTATAGAACATCCAAAGTCAAGCATCCTTTAATCAATAAAAGTCATAAATTAAATAAGAGGCTCCAACTTGATTCTTAAACATTTTAAAATGAACTATAAGTCTCAAATACACGAAAGTGGTAACATTATTTTAAATGATTTTTTATTAAATCTGTCACTAAAGATCTGAAGGATTAAACCGGTTGTTAGAAAAAGATTTTAGCTTCCTCAGCAAAGGTTTTATGAGAAGCTGTTGTTTGGTTACTTAGGTAAAGTTTTTCATCAAAGAATAATTGCATATTAAATTTGAAGCTCTTTGATGTTTTGAAAAACTTGTGATAGTTTCCCCCCTACAATTTCTTGATTTAATTAATTAAAGCACATTAATTAATTAATGGGTTATTGATTTCAATTTTTTTAAATGTTTATTTTATTTTTTAGGCTTGCTTGGCTGATTTAGATAAGGCTAATAGAATAGAACACTTGCAGAAGCTTGACGAATTGAAAGCAAAACTTTCTGATTTAGAAAAACAGGTATCATTATTTTATTTTAATGTACACTTTACAATTAAAATATTGAGTAAAAGTAGATAATAATTAGTTGGGTGTGTGTGCGTATGTATCCAATTAATTATTATCTACTTTTTATTATTATATATCTTATTGAACTAAATATTATTCAATTATTCTATTACACACACACACACACACACACACACACACACACACACACGAGCGCGCACGCACACACACATTAGTATATATGTGCGTGTTTAAGCGAAATTGAAACTCTACTTTGAGACTTACATTATTATTTTTCTTAACATTTAAGATTTTCTTAAAAGGTTTTGCGTAATTTGACGAACGTAGATGTTTAACCTAGATTTCATATCCGGAAAAGTCGGATCACATTTCCAATACCGGGTGATTATCAAATAGTTCTAAAATTATACAATTTTGTAGGCCTTAAGTCTTAAGACTGACATCCTGAAATTGGAAATATTTAGTGGAGAAGAAGCTGTATGTCACATGACATTGCTAGATAGGTTAGCCTTTTAATAACCCATAACGACAGATCTCCAGTCAACGTGTAAAAGATACTTTTTTTTACCCTCGTCAAAAATTATAAAAGGCTTAATATTCTACATGCTTTCAATCCAACATTTTCAGAATGATTGCTAACGCTCCATATTATGTGTCCAACTCTATCCTTCATCACGACTTTAATATTCTTTTCGTCCAAGACTTAACTCCCCTCGCTTCCAGATCTTCCACAGTAAACTTGTATTTCATCTTAATCCGCAAGCCCAATCCTTGTCGTCGGACTCCAATCCTTACAATCCTCCCCGGTGACTAAAACGGAGACGGCCTCACGATCTCCTGTGCCATAATGCCTAAACTTATTAGGAGTGGGGTCGATGTGGCCCTTCTCCCTGCTCAGTCATGATAATTTTTTTTTCTTTCTAATATTTATTTATTTTTATTGTATATATCTCATCAAATTACAAGATGTTAACAAACAGACTGTAATAAATAAAAATTTATTTAAAAAAAAATTATACTTCGGNCATTGGTTAATTTAGTTGACAACATGGTGAAACTAGGTTCTCTTTATCAAGCTGGCTCTCCACAAAAAATTGAATTCATTCAAAGAATTCAAGAACAGAGGCTATTAGCTGAAGAGAGGAGAGATTGGGATCGAATTCGTCCTGACCATCATGAATTAAAGGTAAGATATTTGCTTTAAATTCTTGAAGAAACGTACTGGTAAAAAAATCAAAACAATAACTTTCAAAACACCTTTATTGCTCTACTAGATTTGTGCTCTTCAGCACGTATTAAACTGATAAAATAGTGGTAAGTCAATAGTTAGCAGCAAAAATATGTTGCTGTATTAGTTAACAGAGTGCTGCTTTATAAACTAGTTAAGTAGAAGGCTGGAGAATTATCATACTCAGTATCCCCATAGTTGATCACAAAACTTAAAATGCTCCTTGTCTAGTATACAAATTACAAGGATAATTTCTTTGCCTCACAATCATGGACATTTTGTCTCTAAATTTAAAGAGGCAGAAAAAGGCTGAAGGTGACCTTATTGACACTTAGTCTTCTGAATGTATAGCAAAGCAAGAATCCTGAATCGAGATCAAATCAAGTAACTTCCTGACCTTGAAATCATTCTATTGTCCCGTCCCCCTTAAAAAAAAATTAAATAAAAAAGATTATTAAGAAGATGGTTAATGAGCAAAAAATAAGGAATTTTGATTGCCCCACCTTAGAAAAAAAAATAAATAAATAATATGGTAAACATATACCTACCTATAATTACCTAGATAAAGAAGTAAATGTGTGGCACATTCATGTTGGAAACTTGGAGCATGGCTTGCCTTTTGTATATTTGAGAAAATAAAAAGTCAACTGATAAACTATGTAATGCTATAAAAACTGGAAGAATAGACAATTACTTTAACTATAATATTAATGTATTTTACCAGAAAAGTTCTTCTTTGGAGCCAATCTCTCTTTTAGTAAGAAAAAGCTTCATTTGTAACTTAATTTTAAAGCAACTTTTTTTCTTGAGTTATTCCGATTATTCTTGAGAAAAAAATCTTTGAAACATAATTTGACTCTCATCATCTTTGAAAACCTTCATTTTTTCGAATAAGATTTTGTTTTATATCCAGAAGTTAATGGTTTGCTAATGAATTGGTGACCTAAAATAATTAAGGTAAATAATCTAAAGGGTTATTATCACTACCAATGAATATAGAAGTTGAATACAGACAGTGACAGTGAACACTTGATTCGGCCACGAAGATGGACAATGTCCGAAAGCGCTCGCCAACAGAAGATGGTTTGCAGAAACCAATGAAGACGGATAATAGAAGGTAGGATAGTAAAATAGTTCAGATTATTAAATTATGTAGTAGGTATGAACTTATTCTTTCTCCTAGGGATCTCCTTTCCTTTCACAGAATTCCACCTCATCTCCTTGTCTGCTTGTTTATGTGGTTTCAACATTTTGTTATCAATACATATTGTAGCTTAAAGACAATTAATTAATAGCAAACCTATCTACTTGATTTAATAAACCTAAATAAATTGGTGTTCAAATTAAGAATTGCAACTTACAAACAACATGAGCTTCATTTTACAAAAAATACTGTTGTATTTTTACACAGCAGTGTTCTCTGCTAATAATCATGTCATCTTCATTACAAAAAAAAAATTTTATATCTTCACTTTTAAGTTTGTAGATATTTTTTAAAATTTACTTCTGTAAATTTGAAAGTAATGTCTCATTCCTATTATTCATTGACTTTGGATGGATTTTTCTTTTATTTGATAAGATAAGTCCTTATTTGCTTACTCCATTTTACAAGCTTACTTGACCAATTTATCTTATCTTTGATTATTAAGAAGCCCTCACTGATCTTAATTTAATTATTCATAATTCCTGCAACCACATTGTGTTTCACATGTTTTTTTTTTTATTCAATTTCATTGTAATTTTTCTCTAAATATTGTTTTAGGCAAAAGTTGAGAGGCTTTATCGACTTGATAAACTATTACAAGAGGAATCAGGAACCCTTCACAGTTTGCAACAGGATAAGGTAAATATGAAAAAAAAGTTAATGTTATCTTTTAAATATTTTTCATATTTCATTGGACAATCTAACTTTAAAAAGTGTAGAGCTTTGTTGAATAACTTCTATTTTGAAGTTATATGAGAAATTAATTTATTAGCATGAATTAAAATAAATCTGTAAAGATTTTTATCAGTTGATTTATCTTAAAGTTTTTTTGTATGATAGTTTTTCTCTAAATTTATCAAATACATTTTTTTTTCATTTTATATACATACATATAGTATACCTAAAAA
>KZ807567.1:218456-239166 GCA_000696205.2 Oncopeltus fasciatus
ATATATATATATATATATATATATATATATATATATAATTTATTTTTTTATTTTTCCATTATTAACCCCTGTATGTTTTTTCGTTTATTCATTTATTTAAATTTTATAATTAAGTGAGAATCAGACCTACCTTCTCTACGCTTACATTCTCTACGGACCATCCGTCAGATGCAGCATCGAGACCGGCATTCTGCCAGTGCAGGAACTACCCTCTAGGACAGTGCAGGAACTACCCTGTCCACTAGGACAGTCACAGGATTTACTACACTTGATTTAAGAAGGCGAACTGAGATACAATTGGAGTATTTAAACTTCTTCCGTGATATTCTTCCCACACTCCTTCAATGTTTCTCACGTAGCTTAAACTCAGAGATGTTGTTCAAACTTATATATTACAAATGTCACTGGAAAAATGTTATAACTATCGTTAGTAATAAATAATATTACTAATTAATGAAAAAGCTATTGATTAAATTTCAGTAAATTATTCTAAATACTGTAGTCGCAGCTATGGACTGATGAGGTTAATCAGACATGGAGTGGAATCCAGATAGTTATTCTTCAGTTGTCTGATAAATAACTGCATAGATAACCTTTTACCTATACATTTAATAAATAATTTCTTTTTTTTTTTCTTCAGAAATTATTATTTCCATATTTAGCCCAATTGTCTTGATGATTTAACTTTTAATAAATTTTATTTAAATTACCGATATACATAAACCTGAATCTAAAAATCTTACTTTATTGATTTATTAAATAATTTTTACCAACAAGTTCCTAAACACATAAACTTTGTAACTCATGAGATACAACGACAAGGGATATTTATTCATTTATTTATTTTAGGAAACGGTACAAGACGAATTTTTCGATTAAACAATGTGTCAAAATGTTGTCAACTACCAGAGATTTGATTATCAGAAGATCTATGTGCTCAATTTATAGCAGGACAAGGGATATTTATTCATTTATTTATTTTAGGAAACGGTACAAGACGAACTTTTCGATTAAACAATGTGTCAAAATGTTGTCAACTACCAGAGATTTGATTATCAGAAGATCTATGTGCTCAATTTATAGCAGGACTTCTAAGTGATGAATTACACTTCTAAACTAGCTATTGAATTAATTATATTTTATGACATCAAAAAAAGTGCAACATTATCATTGGGAAATTTAACATCCCCCAGATGATTAATGGGGAAAATAACTAGCTTAATTGAGACAACTAGTTACAATAAAGTTAAGTTTTCTCGATGTGTTTATTGTGGTAAAAATAATGACAAAAAAATAATTGTCTGTTCAAAAGGAGAGTTTTTTGACCGTAGATATTATTATTAGATGATTTTAGTTGGGGTTCGGTCAAGGTAGATCCAAAATGCAGTCATGGAAATGTGAACTTAGGGACAAGACGTCCTCTCTCGTCTTCATGATAGACAACCCTGAAGATGGCTTACAATGTTAGCCGAAGTGTTGGCAGATAATCTTTTAAAAAAATACACTTTTTTAAAATTTGTATTTTTCTTTTGGATCTACCTTGACCGAACCCCAACTAAAATCATCTCATAAAAATAATTGTCGTCTTATTTGTTCAAATATCTCCACTTGTAGCCAAATAGCTTCTGATTGTATGTATCGCTACGTGTGGTTGAGAAATCAAATGTGAAAAGATCACGATGAAAAATATAAGCTGACAATGGTTTGTACTGGTATTGCAAGTGTCGAGCTCCAGGGATCTGACACGTTAAAATTCATTTTGAAAAGATGAGGGAGGGGGAGGGGACACCAGGAGCACCATTTTAAAACTTGCTAGCAAAGTGGCAACACTTTACTCTCATCTCATTGGCTGATGCCCCAGCCAGGAAAATCACCTACAATTTTTCTACTGCAGAAGCTTTTGAATCATCTTTATAGAGGAATAGACCAGTTTGGCGGGCCCAAGGGCCTTGGGATCCCGAAATAGGCTAAAGAAGGGCAAGTAACAGCACATTTTTTTTTTTTTTTAAATAAATCNTTTATTTATTACATTCTGTTATATAACATCTTGTAATTTGATGACTTAAAATAAATGTACATATATAAAAATAATATAAATAAAATAAAAGAAAGAAAAAATATAATAAAATAAAAATAAAATCAACAATAAATAAATAAATGGTCATCACTGTGCAGGGAGAAGGGGCCCACCGACCCCACTCCCATGCACAAATTAAAATCATCAACAAGTAAGTGAAACTCTAACTGCACCACACAGAATCCTCCACGTCATAAAGGGATTACCGATGTCATCTATATAAACTTGGAATTATTTTAAATTTATTTTTAAATTTCTAAACTGGCAATGCATTTTTCAACGTAATTGGCTACTTAAAAGAAAACCTTGCATCAAAAGAGGGTCACATATTTTTAAAAAAAAATTTCTCCTTGACAAATCCTGTGTGTTATATGTGGCCACTAAGGAAATTCGCTCATTGCCACTGCATTGTTTAATAAAAAAAATCACAATGGATGTCCATATGAATATAACATGAAATACATTTTTAATTCACTAAAACAGCAACACATTTATTTACAAAATTCCCTCGTTGACATAAGTTGTCAATAACCGAATTTCATATAGCAGCATAACAGAAAATAAAATTGAAAAAAATACTAATCCCAATGCATATTATCAACATAATATTATTTTCAAACAGCTAATTTCGATTAGAAATGTGTTGCAGGTTTAGTATTTTTAGATAAGGTCTTTGTGAAAATTTGATATTTTCATCCTTAGTGGAGTGTAAAACAGCTATTTTCGCTGAGTAATAAGTTGAATGTGTAGTATTTTTAATTTGGTTTTACCTGATATGGGCTTTATGAAATTTCTATGCTGACGTCCTTATCAGAACTTATCAGACTTGTCCCGGTAGAATAAGTGGAAAATGAACCGGCCCGGATAGCAGGAGATCCAGGTTTGAGTCCTGGCTGGGACAGTTAGATTTGTTATTCTGTTCCTCTGCACTAAAAATTGATGAAGTATTTTTTTTTAATTATGATTTATAAAGAAATACTTTATTTAAGCACAGCCTTAATGCTATCATCACCAGAGATTTAAACTAAAATTTATGATCATTATACTTTAAATAGCCAAAAGTAAATTTTTGTGTTATTTATGTTGCTTTGTGTTATTTATATCTTGGGCTTGGAATTTTTCTTACGTCATTTAGGTCTGTGAAAGCCCAGAAGTAGTTTTCTACTTATTTAATGCAAAAATAACAAAAAGATTTCGCTATTGGTGAACGAACGGCGATACATAGAGACTAGACTTGTGTCGAGTGGACTGAAAATTGTGAGCGGATGTGAGATAGCAATGCGGAGAGATTCTCTCTATTCGGCTGTCCCTATGAGACTGTAGCCACTTTCTACTTACTACATTCGCCATCCATTATAAAACCATATATACTTTTATATTGACGGGGACTGTTTTTTGGGAAATTCTATCATTACTTTTTGAAAAAAAAAATGCGACATATGTATTCTTTAGCTAATAAAATTAATAGTGTTGAAGTTGAGAATACTTGAGGATCATAGGAAGAAAATATATGTAAAGTGTTGGGGAATAAAGCATAAATAAGTAACTTCTATAAATAAAAAGTTATGTAAAGAAAGAAGAATTGAAAGAGTACTTTATTCTGGAACAATGTTCCACTGAAATAACAAATAGGGTCATTATAAAAAGCCCATTCTAACCTTCACCTTTCTACACCGCATATTTACAATGCATGGTGTTATTTATATTACGTGTGAAAAAATGATTTTGTTTTATGAATAAATAAAATAAACATAAACAATTAAATTCAAAATATATAATAACCCAAACTGGTGTTTCGGAAGTATTTGATGAGCATCTAGGATTGGTATAAGCCTTTTAAGAAGAATCTTCTCAAAGACTTTTGAAAAAAGGGGAATCAAGCTTATTGGGCGATAGGAAGAAGGATTTCTTGACGGTTTTACCAGGCTTTCGGAAGAGGATTACAGTAGATAACTTCCACAGGAGAGGAAAGTGTGATTCGGAGAATGGTGTTGTAAAGGTAGTTAAAGAAAGTTACAGCCTTTTTGGATTAGTTGTTTAGGATTTTGGCTTAGATTATACCAGGAAGACTTGCGTTTATGTAAGCGGGAAAAGATATATTTGACGTCAGAGGGGGCGACAGCTGCAGGAGGCGGAGACATAGGAAAAGAGGAATCAAGGAATTCTACCTCTTAGAATGGTTTTCTGGGTTAGGTTGAAGAGTGAAAGTTTGTTTAAGGTGACAGCCAAAGACCTCAGCTATGTTTGCATCGGACACTGCCCAGGTGCCATCATCGTGGCAAAGAGGAGAGGTGAGGGAGTGGTATTTGAGGATTTTTCTGGTGGCAGTCCAGAGGGATTTGTCTTCTGTTGTGAGTGAGGAGAGATGATTGTTGAATTCTTTATTGTGATTAGATCTATATGTTATATGCTTGGTGGTCGGATGGGTGTCATGTTCTCTGCCATGCGGTTCTGGCCCGTCTTTTGGATAGTATAAGAGTCTGTATATGGATGGGAAGAGGTTTGGTGTTTAAAGGATTGAGATTTAGATGTTTTTTGGTGGTTGGTTTGGATGCTATCCAGCAGACTGTTGAATAGCAGAGGTGAAGAATTGTACAGCATCGTCAAGGTCTTGTGGGGATTTTAAGGAAACTCTTGAGGTCTATAGCCTCTTCAAGGAGGGATTTGAACCTATCCCAATCAACTTGGCCATTAACTAGTGGCGGAGGAGTCGGTTTTGGGATGGATTGTAGTGACATAGTGAGGAGTATGGGACTTTGATTAGAAGAAAGGCATTGAGTATGCTGGTAAATGATTTGAAGGAATGTAGGCTTTTGCATACAAAAAAGTCAATGAGATCTGGTACTCGATTGCCATCTGTAGGCCACTAAGTGGGGGTATTCGGAGAGAGGGTTGTGAGAAGCCTGGAGGAAAGGGAAGTGTTTAGGTTATGGTCACGGAAGTTAGTCGTCCTGGTGCCCCATTGTAGATGTTTCGAATTGTAGTTGCCGCCAGCGAGGAAATGGGAGCCCAGTGGTAGATTGGAGATAGTCTGAAGGATCAGAGGGAATCAGGTGATTGGAGAGGGAGTTGTCGTCCCCCCTCCACTAATAACAATTGAACTGTTCACTGACAAGAGCAAACTTTTATATGATATTTACTTATGTATTATTCATGTGTTGGTCAATAGTTCTTCACTTCTAAACTTAGTGAAACTGTACAGTGTCACTTAAACTTGGCCTGTGCCATGTTTAATAGATATTTGTTCACTATTACACTAATAAAATAGTCAGTAATGAGTAGCACACAATGAAGCTGTTTACACAATTGCTGACTAGCACCGAATCGATCTTAGTTTTAGACCAATTAATTAGTTTTTATTTTTAAGCCAGTGGTTATCTAAAAGTAAGTTTATGTTTACTTGGTTTCAGAAAGTAATTGAGAATGGTATGGGATCAAAAAATAACCTAATATCTGTTAAAAATACAGACTTTGAAGTGTTTCAAGCCTTGGCAATGGATAGTGAAAATGGTTCTTCAAATCAACAAAGTAAGTATATAAATCATATTATATTTCTAAGAAAACTTCCTAGAAACTTATGACTTTCAAAGTTAATTTTTGGTCAGTTTTTTAATAATTGTTGACTAACTCACAATGAATTGTTGTAGAGGGAGGAAAGCTTTCAGGATATNAATAGGCCTGAGGATCGGGAGAGAGTGATGTGTGGCTGGACTGAGGACCTAAACCCAGGTGTATAACTAGGAAAGAGATTGCGAGGATATAACCCGATACAGGTAGGTGCCAATGTAGTATCCCTTCGCCATATCGTGTTCTACAGCTCCGTGGGAAGAAGAGAATAGGCCTGAGGATCGGGAGAGAGTGATGTGTGGCTGGACTGAGGACCTAAACCCAGGTGTATAACTAGGAAAGAGATTGCGAGGATATAACCCGATACAGGTAGGTGCCAATGTAGTATCCCTTCGCAATATGAGGGATAATGTCACTCGAACTCGGCTACTGGGCAGTCACGCGAGAATACCTTTGGGAGCCGAATATGAATCAAACGACAAAATATATGGCACGTTTAGACGTATTCTTGGACTACCCTATGAACCCACCTTGAATTACACAGCCATAGTCTTAGGAGGGTGGGATTAGCGATGGATCTATGAGCTTATTAAATTTAATAAGAGGGAGACGTCGATGATACGGAATCTATGAGGGTCAAAAGAAAAATAAGGAGATTTTCGAATCGCAAGGTTATCTGGGTAGGGTTTGATCGATTTTTACTATAGGTGTTTTAAAACTTGTTTAAGAGAATTATGAAATTTATTTATAGTTACAAGTTATTATGGAGGGAGGCTAGTAAGTAACTGGAACCAATTAAAATTGTCTTCGTCTTATAAGCATTAAGACAGCTTATTGCATATGGCAGACTTGTATAAGCTATTGAGGTCTTCTTGGATAAGTAGAACTGTTTCATGGAGCTCACGAGTGTATAAAAAAATAATATATATTTGGAGATCATCTGTAGAGATAATTGGATTATTGTTTTAAACATTTGGGAAGGTCATTACGTAAATGTAGATCAGGAAAGGGGAGATATTCGAGCCTTTATTTCGAGGTGTTAAAAGAATGGGCTATATTGAAATGCTGTGAGAAATAGAGACTATTTGGAAACAATTTGACAGAAATTAATGGAACCAGAGGACAATACTTGGAGAATGCCAGGAATTGTAATTTATACAGAAGAAGTGACTGGTCAATTCTCAAGCCGATGGCTCCATTAAAAAAAAAAATCAAGGTGAACAAGAATTGTTATTTCTTGACATTTCAGAGCGGAATCTGTGTCTGATCTAATTTTGACTAAGTTTAACTGTATGGGAAAGATAGGTTGGGACGCAGATTGAAGGTAATTGAGGATATTTTCTAAATACGATAAAACTTGAAACTTTTATTTTTTCACGAGGCTTGGATGGCGAGGATTGATATGGACCGGAAATCATTAATTGGTAAAGTATTCTAACCTCAGGTCATTTCTAAGAGAAGGAAGAAATCAGGAGGAAAAAAAATATTGTATATATGGATTAGTGGGTGGAGGACAACTGGGAGACATGCCTTCAATAGTTTTGTTGGCATGTCATCCATTTTATCCAAAAATAAAAAGAAGGTTCCTAGGAGAGTTTCTTACAGACAGGTTGAAGGAAGGGATCAAATGAGTATTAGCCATGGGTTGAGGGTCGGTCAAGTGGGATCACATGGATCACGGGTTGGCAAAACACTTCGAAGGATTTTCCATTTTGACATTAAGTCAGGAGAGAAGGAGAGGTCATCGTGGATGTATTGAGATCGAGCCTTCCGAATCACAGCCCGAGTTACGCAAGCCCTTATAAATAATGTAATCATCAGGAAGCCCCGTACGCCGATGACGCCTGCGTCCCCCCTGAGGACCTAAACCCAGGTGTATAACTAGGGAAGAGATTGCGAGGATATAACCTTCTACCTTAATAAAGATTCTGTACAATTAGTAACATTTTGTTACAATATGAAACATATATTCCCTTCTTACTTATGAATCTGGTAGATTTTTGTTAAAATGCATATAAAAGATAATATGGCTGTTGTAAATAAAGTATTAAAAATAAATTGTAATACAATCTTTTCTTCACTTCACAGGCTGGATCAGTCAAGACTTGAATCATAAAAAAAGGTTTGAAAATATCTTATTTTCCCAGCTCATGTGTAAAAATGATTTAAGGTTTGAGGATATAAAAGACGATGTAAANATACCTTCTATTATCCGTCTTCATTGGTTTCTGCAAACCATCTTCTGTTGGCGAGCGCTTTCGGACATTGTCCATCTTCTTGGCCGAATAGATGTGTTCATTGTCACTGTCTGTATTCAACTGCAAGGCAGTATTCGGCCAAGAAGATGGACAATGTCCGAAAGCGCTCGCCAACAGAAGATGGTGTGCAGAAACCAATGAAGACGGATAATAGAAGGTATGATAGTTCAATCAATTAAGCTGCGCAATAGTTAAGCAGTATTTTGCGGTAAGCTATCGAACAAATAGCTTAGATGTCATAGCAATATTTCTTTTCGTTTATGACATTCAGCATTGACGTTTAATTTTATTTTGGAAAATTTTCAGGGGAAAAACGCTTTACATAAAAGAAAAGTTATGTTCCCTGCGTTTTAATTTGTATGACGGCTAATCGATTCGCTTAGAAGAATATTTAAGGAACTTATAATAGGTACCATTCATTTTAGAAAAACATTCTCAAATAGATTGTAAAGTAAAGGAAGAAGGTTGATTGGTCGATAGGATGATGTATTGTGAGCAGGTTTACCGGGTTTGGGAAACAGGATTATTACAGAAAATTTTCAGAGGAGCGGAAAGTAGGAGGATCGAAGGACAAAATTATAGAAGTAAATCAGGAAAGTGTTATAAGGATTTTAACGGATGCTTTAAAAGGATATAAATCACTAAACCATTTTCAATAAACTTGCATATAAATAGGTTCACTAGTTACCTGGTTATTGTCAATAAAAAGGGAAAACTCTTTATCGAAGTGCAACTTACACATAATAATTCGTAGGTGAAACAGATTTTGGGAATGCAATTTTATGCAATATGCATATATACAAATTTAGGCTTATGTACAATTTCAATTTCCATTCTAATTGACGGTAAAAATAAATAAACTAAAGAAAAAGACTATTAAAATAAAAGTCTTGTAAAAAAAAAATGTAAAATCAGGTACCATTTGAAGCTTTTCTTCATGATAAAAATTTTTAAAATGTAAATGAATTTAAACTACTAATCGCCAAATACAGTCAGCCTCATTAAAATAAGAAATTGTTTAACGTCAACGCATTCAGGCGTAATAGGATTTTTCGAATACGTTCAAAATTTTTTAACTTGACTATATTGTCGATGAAGAACTTCTCTTTTCAACAAAGATAAAAATAAAAATAAAATAAAATAAACTTCGTACTGTAAAATGATCGGATATTGGTTCACTATTTTCTCTCTAGAGACGGGAAAATATATTCCCTATTTTCCATAGGGAAATCAAGCTATTAATAGTGAAAACATGAAACGAATTTTGAAAATTTTTTAACGATCCTAAATTGAAGGAGCTATATACTTGCTAGGTGTTAAGTGTAAAATATGAAGGAATAAATTTACGAATTAACTTCGATAGTTGAGCGCTTACCCCACGCTACTTAGCTTCCTTAGCAGTATACTTTCTGCAATCAGTATTATATCCGACTTGTAAGTTAAATTTCCTCAATAGCTCTTACATATATCCATCTTTGATGTAATGTGGGAAATATACTTGAAATACGCTGCTCCTGCGAAATAGACGGTTTTGAAAGAAAGAAAAAGATTCTTTATTCTGGGACTTAAGTCCCCCTGAAGTCCCCTTGATGAGATCACAGTTGACAGTATATAGCTGATTCTTACGTAATTACAACAATAAAAATAAAAAGAACAAATAAACAGTAGACTAATAATATAAAGTGTATAATATAAAATATTTTCAACTTTTTGGACTATTAAGCTAGTTGTTAATTTTTAGCTATATTTAATTTAATTGCTTGTTAGCGAAAGTTCACTAGAGATAACATAAAAAAAACTTAGTACAGCTAATAATGGAGATAGTGCAAATGAAAACTTCTGTTTTGGGATTATTATATTTATCGTTAAGAAATTGTCGTTAAATACACAGCCTCACCGTAAAAGACTGACCTAAGGATTTCATTTTAAAATATTTTTCCTTCAACGAATAATAAGAATGAATTTATCAAAATTGAGTATATATAAATCAAGCAGTCAAAAAAAAAAAAAAAAAAAAATTCTTAATTCACTTCAATATTTAGATATTTTCCCCATAATTTTGAAACTAGAGAAAAATTCAGATGCAAGTAATTATAAAGGTTTTCATCCCTGAAATTGAGGAAGAGGTGTTACATGCAGTCCCATTCCGAGGCTTCCAGAACGAGTAGGATAGTTTCGAGGGATAGATAGTAAAGGTTACGATGAGACACAATAATGCAAATGTAACATGCGACTTAGGTTAAAGCCAAATACACGAATACATGACTAGTTAATTATATTAATAATATAAAGATATTAATAATAATTGAGTAAAATGGAAGCTATGTTTAAATTTAATATTTAAAAATGAGAAAGAATTTATTTGTTTTTAAATAAATCAAGAAATGTTTGTTCGGATGGCAAAGTAAATTTAAACATATTTGAAATTCATTATTATGTAATATTAATTGAAGATAGCTTCTTAAATACGAAAACATCAGCTGGATACCGTAGTTAAAATTATTATTCAATAAAATATTTTGTTATCCAATCAAAAATAAAATCCAAATATTTGGAGTTATTCAAATACACCAAAAATTAGTATTTGTCTGTGTGTACATGTCTATATGAGTGTGAACAATTGTGTTTTAACGGTGAGATAAAAAATTTCATAGATTTGAAATCAATCAATTAATCTAAAAGGTTATTTTCACTACCAATGAATATAGAACTATCATACCTTCTATTATCCGTCTTCCTTGGTTTCTGCATACCATCTTCTGTTGGCGAGCGCTTTCGGACATTGTCCATCTTCTTGGCCGAATAGATGTGTTCATTGTCACTGTCTGTATTCAACTGCAAGGCAGTATTCGGCCAAGAAGATGGACAATGTCCGAAAGCGCTCGCCAACAGAAGATGGTGTGCAGAAACCAATGAAGACGGATAATAGAAGGTATGATAGTTCTATATTCATTGGTAGTGANAAAGTTTGAAGCTTTAATTTGTGTTTTTTTGGATCTACCTCGACCGAACCCCAACTAAAATCATCTTAGAATAATATCTACGGTCAACAAACTCTCATTTTGAACTTACAGTCAAGAGTTTAGACATCACTATCACTCTGATGATGACGACTTACTAGTTAAGTCGAAATTTAGATTTATACGGAAATAATAAAATAATTACCCAACAATTTTGGAGTATTTCATTTTTCTGATCCTGGCCAAAATCCTAACTAATTTCTCCAGCATAAGACTCGACGGCCAACGAACCTCCAACCATGTTTGAGAGTGGCGTCAATGGTCACCTCTCCTCATGCAATTGTCATTGAATGTTATTTTTATTTTGACCTTTGTTTTTATTTATAATCAAATTACAATTTTATTTTATTTTAACAGTGTGCAATAAATAAATAAAAGTTGGAAAGAAAAAAAAGTTACCTATGTTTTAAACCTGACAGAAAAAAACTACTTTCCGAATTTGATTAAAACCCGACCAGCCGTTTTTAAGTTAAGAAAGAGAGTCTTCTTAGTAGAGAGGTCGAGGAGACAGACCAACATTTTTATGAAACTTAATGTAGTAGGTTCAAAAGGAGAGTTAGTTGACCGAAGATATTATACTAAGATGATTTTAGTTGGGGTTCGGTCGAGGTAGATCCAAAAAAAAACACAAATTTAAAAAATGTATTTTTTTTTAATGAAGGATTATCTGCCAACGTTTCGGCTTACATTGTAAGCCATCTTCAGGGCTGTAGAAATACAATGTCATGAGAATACAATAATAATTGAAATTAGTATAATAGAGAATTATAATATAATGTGGTATCAAGAGTATGAATGTAGAAAGCTATGTAAGACAATTTAAAGTTTATGAAAAACAATTTGAAAAAGAACCAATTTGAAAAAACATGCAAACAAACAACTTATTGACAAGAAAAAAAAAGAAAAATGGCAAATTACTGCTTTAATGATATTTCAATTTTTTTATTTTTTTTCTTGTCAATAAGTTGTTTGTTTGCATGTTTTTTCAAATTGGTTCTTTTTCAAATTGTTTTTCATAAACTTTAAATTGTCTTACATAGCTTTCTACATTCATACTCTTGATATCACATTTTATTATAATTCTCTATTATACTAATTTCAAATATTACTGTATTCTCATGACATTGTATTTCTACAGCCCTGAAGATGGCTTACAATGTAAGCCGAAACGTTGGCAGATAATCCTTAATAAAGGAAAAAATACATTTTTTAAATTTGTGTTGTTTTGGATCTACCTTGACCGAACCCCAACTAAAATCATCTTAGGATTAATGTAGAAAGGTATGTGAAATTCAAAAGAATTGCAGTTGATTTATTATTATTATGATTTTTAGTACTCTCCGGTAGCTTTATTAACTCCGGTAAATCGTGAACATAAAATAAATAGTGTTAATATAAAAGCTATTACTCCAGTAAATTCCCGGTAAATTTCACCAATCCTCCGTTAAGGGCATCCATCCCCCTGAAGTAGGGATGAGGGCTAGACGAATGAAGGGTGGGGGGTTGATACATGGAGCGAAGCTGTCTCTTGCTGGAAGTTACGTCACATCTATCGCGCCCCACTCCGCTTCCTTCCACCCCGAGCCGCAGAACACCAGTAGCGGAGAAGCCCCTGCCGTGGCGAGTCCTCTCTGAGGTCAGTCTATCTATCTCTTAGGGGATCTGTATTTACGTTAATGTCTCACCACGAGGGTGCCGAGTGCTCGGCTTGCCCCCCACTCTCGACATTCATGTCACTCTCCTAAATTCCTCATATATCTGCAAATATAAATTTATTAAAATTGATTACTTAAAATCCACTGTCATAGAAGCTGTTGCTGTTTTCTATCAGAGTAAATTTTCATTATACTGTTTACATAGCTGGAATATTGGATTAGCGGCTCAGTCAATATCAGCCAATGTTCAACAGAGTGACACTAGTGTCTAATAATAAAATAAAAAATAAAAAGAACGAGAGAAAAAACAAAGGCATTTTTAAAATTCGTACTGAAACGACTTGATTTGTTCTGGTGTGCTCTTCGCTAGTGATTTTCCCTGTGAAATATTGATAATGATTTCAAAGTAAATTAATTCATAATTAGATTTTAAATGTTTGGGAAACTAGATTAATTTTTTTTTTTCATTAATTTATACTGAAAAATTTTTGTGCTTGTGCGGGATCGTATAGTTTACATGTAAGCCTCCTAGTATTAATAAATGAATGTATATTTTGAGCGAGAATATTTCAAGTCTATAATTAATGCTTTATTATAGTTCAGTATTAGTTTTTATTACTATTTATATTAAAATCAATAAATTACATAAATAAGTTGATATTTAAAATGATCAGATTTTTATTATAAAACATTTTGGAGTATATTCTCTCTTCCCTTATGCTATATTCCCGAGCAGATTTTCATGAAACTTAGTACTGTAATGTTTGTTCAATTCCCTTTTTATAAACCAAAAAGTTTAGAGTTGTTTGCACTTTAAATATTATACTATGATTTGAAGGATACCATTTTTAATATTTATAATAACGTCATCAAGCAGGATGAGTTAAATATAAATAAATTTATCTCTTAATAACTTTATTTTCTTCTGAATATTATTGATATTATTTATTTTATCTCTGGGCTCATAGAGAATTTATTTAATATCAATGTTAAGTTTGATAGCATATCTTTGAAGATAAGCCCTTCTCCAGTCACAAATAGAATCACCATATTGAATTCAGTATGCCCATTGGTTGTGAGCAAATTACATTTGAATCACTTACTGACACTTATTAGTAACAACAGCCTTTCGACTTGGGCTGTATCATTGTTTCATCGATATACTTCAGTTTAATATGGTCATACTAATACTTAAAAGTTTTCGTACGGATCGAATAATATAAATTGTGTTTCTTAATTTTTTTGATATAAAAAAAAAAGGCTTAAACATTTGTTTTCATTAATTTTCTCTTTTGAAAAAAAAGAAAATAGAAAATGTATTAAAATTAATAATTCATTGTCAAATGGATACTTAGAAAAATAACTTAAAACAGCCTTAATAAATGTACATATATTTATCTATATAAGTCATAAATCCTACAAATCTTAAATCAAACAAGTATTTGTAGAAACAATCTACAATAAAATAAAAAAATAAAGACCTACTTTTATAGTAGCTTTTTAACGTGTACTATGTGGCACATACAGAAAGATGCAACTTTTGTTTTTTTCATAAGATTTTGTCTCCGGTGAATCCTGCCAGTGACTGAGGTCATAAAAGATAGACGCGGATTTGTATTGAACTACTCATCAAGAATAGTGTAAGAATAGACTTTGTCTATGATATGGTGTTCTTTTTTTTATTTTTTATAATCTTGTTTATCTTTATAAATTTCACGAAAACTACTTTAATTCATTTAAACACCTTCTAATTACTTATATTCTTTGTAATGGAGGGAGGAAGGATTCGACTCTCTAATCATCCTTCCTGATAGCTTTCTTATATTTCAGACTAATTACTAAACACTGTGGAGTTAATTAGTATATTTTTATTTTATTTTTCAGTTTTGAATTCAAATATAATTTATTTTGCTCTTGTATATACATATTTCGTTACAATGTCTTGTTTTCATCTCGTTCATATTTTATTATGTTAATTTTTTTTTTAAATCAATTACATTTCATTTAATCATTGAATTGCTAATGTGAAGCTTGCAGGAGAAAACAGCAGGATAGGACATTATGATTACCTGGGCGGAGACAGTAACAAATTGCCGTTATGCAGATTTATTATAGAACAAATAAGGGGGTTAGAACGTGTAATAGATGCACATTAATTCCACATAAGTTACGAAGAATCGCCTTCAATAATTAAATAGGAAATTAAATGTGGATGTAATGAAACATTTAGGAAGATACTCACATAGCGAATTAGAGATGTGTATTATATTGTTTTCATAGGGAAACATCTGATTCCACAATGGTTAAACGTCTGTACCATAATAATTTCTATAAAAATTCACAGCCTCAGGTATGCTGAATCTTTTGCCTTAAATAAATTTAGGAATATATCATTTATATATATGTAGGAAATTTTGGATTAGAAATAATATAGAAATAAATATTTTGGCAGAATTAGAGATAAATATAAGGTTTGATTCTTGTTTTAAATCTATCATTTGCATAAATATCCTTTTGTTCAACTTTTTACAATTTCATACAGAAATGAAAACTTCAGAATTAAAAACTATAATTTTAAACAATTAATGCGAGGGAATACAATAAAAAATCTATCTGTCCTAGCCAGGACTCGAACCTGGATCTCCTGCTTTCCGGACACGACTGCTACCACTTGTACGACCGGGACGAGCCTGATAACTTATATAGTGTGTTGGGAATTTAATAAGTTATCTGGCTCGTCCCGGTTGTGCAAGTGGTAGCATTCGTGCCCGGAAAGCAGGAGATCCAGGTTCGAGTCCTGGCTGGGACAGATAGATTTTTTATTCTATTCCCTCGCATTAATTGTTTAAAATTTACGTGGGATAATAAACCACAACTATATATATATTCCAAATTTTGAAAGCCAAAAAGAGGATTACTGATTAAATTAGCTGTACAATTTTTATTCCCCAGATAATACCAACAAGTTATTTGGCTAAACGTCGTGGCTTTAATATGAAGTTATAAAGTAGGTAAAATTTATTTAAAGGCATAATTTATCCCTGAATTAGAAATTAATAGTTCTACACATTGAAATTAATCCCTTAGAACGATTAAATATTGCATTTTAGAAATTTTCCATTTTCAAAATGATTTCCACTTGTTATTCATTACCTGCATGTTTTGATCTTCTTTTAAACTGAAGAATAGTAATTACTTATGAATAATTGCTTGTTTAGTGAAGATCCTTTATTTTATATGCGAACTAAACATTTTTTTTCAATTTTTTTCTAAATATCTTCTCCTACACTAAGTAAAAAGTGCGATTGCTAACAAAAACCACGATCCAAGTTGATCATCTTTTCATCGCCATTTGGGATTTGATACCAATGACCTCTATTTTATTTGATGCAATGTGCTCATTAAATATCTCATACAAAGATAAGTTGAAAGTATATCCGTTCTTGTAAATTAGAGATTCAATTATTGAGGTTGGGCAATAAATATTTGACAATGTAATTTTTTTACGAATAGATACCTATAAATACGCGATGGGCGTAATAATCTAAGGGTTGATCGCCCCTAATCCCGATCCTACCTACCTATAAATACGCGCAACTTCGTCTTATTCTGTCGTGGATGAGCATTTGAAAAAAATATTAATTAAATGAATTAAATACTTTGTACAAAATTATAAAACTTTATATATTGTTATTCAAGTTGTCCCGTTCTTATAGCATATATTTGACATTAGTGCCATGATGGGACTGTTAAAAGCATTCTTCATACCTATTAATTACAAATAAAATGTCATTTTCGAAATTTTTACACACCGAAATTTCTCCTAAGTAAGCAATTTTAAAATAGACTTGGTGTTTAATGCTTCTGGGGAACGCTGTTTCCACGAGAAGCTGGCGTTTAATCCACAGGCAGCAACTGATGAAGGCATAACACCGAAAAAAAGTTGCGTATTTAAAAAATATTTGGATGACGCCAATAAAATAAATTATTTAGAAAAATTTTGTGTTCTAATTTGTGTCCTTCGAAAAATGTAGGATAAGTTCCTTGACTTCGTCCCCCTTAGATAACCCTTGGAGAATACTGCCGAAGGAGAAATTAACATGAGACCCGGATGTATAAGGCCTCCGCTAAGACAATCGGCAGTGTACTCGCGAAAGTTCTCGGGCAAACGTTCCTCAGCAAAAGTATCCATTTTATTGTCTTATGTATTTATTTGAAAATTATTTTGTGGTGTGACTATGATCAAGTTGGCTTCGAAAATGATAATTTAAAAACACACACACACACAAAAAAAATAGATCCAATAAATCCTGCTCGTGACTTGTGATTTTTTAAGTATTCCGCGAGTAGCTTACTATCTACTAGCAGTCTCGGAGATTAGAAGTCAGTGAGAACACCTCCGATATAACAGTTGGCAGCTCAATGGCTTGAGCGAGAGGTCTTGGGTTCGATTTCCCCCTTCCTCGATTATTCATTTCATTTCCACCTACATTATTTCAAAAATTGTCCCATGCTTCTCCACTGGTTGCTAAGGTCATGCTATTTTCCAGATATAGAATTTAAAACAATTTTTAAAAATGTGATCTATTAAATCAATGATATATATAAAATCCCAATTAAGTGAATTATTGACCGATTTACATCTACTTTGGTACCTTATCAAATATCAGTGCCAGAAGTTTGCGGCTTGGGCAATAGGCGCAGTATTCGATTGCTTGCTGGAGAGTTTCTATTATTTTCTCAAAAACTGTACTTAAAATTGTTCTTGCTTTACACGTAAGTGTGCAACATCCTAAACTGAAAAAAACAAAAACAAAAAAAAAACAACGAAAAGTTGTGGTTCAGTTGATACGGTGGTAAAGATGGCATTGCCCCTTATGTCCGGTGGCGCATTCCTTCCCTTGTCGCCAGGTTAGGAGATGATATGTAAATCGGCGAATCTGAGCTGGTTCGAAGCACTCATTCAAACTCAAATCTCGCCCATCAGATTTCCTTATCTTGATATTCTTTATCCAGTCCTCTTTCGGCCCATCATCCAGTTGTTCCATCTATATTTTCTTCAAAGACAAATTTTATTTCGGCAAAGAATTACAAAAGTCTCTTTAACACTTATTATTTCTCTGGGCTAGTTGCCTTCGGAAAGTCACACCTTCAATATCCTGAGTCTGATGACACCAAAGGCACTGTCTCCAGAGTGAAAACACACAACTAAACCCTAATAAATAAATGGAGTTTGGAATATGCCATTATTCATTATCATAATAAAAAGTATAAAAAAGATGAAGTAGTACTTCAACCCTCGCGTTATAGGAAAATACATAAAATGCTATGGTATGTTTCTTGGAGTATCCTTCAAACTCTAGCAATCAAGAAGAAATAATTTGTAAGAGACAAATTTTGATAACGTTTAATGATAATAAACTATACCTATGTAATAATTATTACATAGGTATAGTTTCAATGCATAAATTGTATGTTAAGAATAACATAATGCAAAAAATAATATAGGAATATGGAAGGACAATGTTCTTGAATTATTTTTCTTGTAGTAAGTGGTGTTTAAAAGGGTGTCGAAGAGCGTAGAGTATATATTGAATACATGAATATATTGAGGTTCTTCTCAACAGACCCGAAATGCTCGAGGCTGAAAAATAACCAAGAGATATATTCATGCATAAATGTGTTTTCATTCGCTAGGCGATAGTTCGATTACCATTTGGACAGTTGTAATTCTTCTTAAAATATCTTTATGGAGAGAAAAAATGTACTTAAATCATTTTTGTTACATTCAGTTACAGATATGAATTTTAAGGAAGAATTCGTCCTTGTGGGAAATTATTCTCATATTGTGGTTTCCAAAAATAACTTTATGAAACAATTGCCAGATAAAGGAGAGTTTTTTTGACCGTAGATTTTATTATTAGATGATTTTAGGTGGGGTTCGGTCAAGGTAGATCCAAAAAAAAAATCCAAATTTAAAAAATGTATTTTTTTGAAGGATTATCTGCCAACGTTTCGGCTTACATTGTAAGCGATCTTCAGGGCTTCCTATCATGAAGACGAGAGAGGACTCAGTCATGGAAATGTGAACTTACCAGATAAATTTCATTTAGTCTTTTTAACCTTCCTTCCCTCCCACCTCCTCATGCCTTAGTTCACGGCTAAAGTACTTATGAAGTACTTTATTGTTTGAAAGTTTATTGTTTTCGAAAATAAACTTCAGTTTTTCTTTAATCTTGCGGGACGGCACCAAGGCAAATAGTTTTTAAAGGGAAATAAGGGGAAAAGTTATTAAAATTACTGTTTATAAGTGTCATCAGCTGTATATGGCTTTAATTACCTCAGTCAGTATTTATAATGCAATATTTTAAGCATTTTTTTTTCAGTGTTTTTAATTAAAACTATTTTCAAGAAAGCTGTGGATTTTAGTCAATAGTTTTTTTATTTACTTGCAAAATCCAAAATTTGTAGACATTTTTACATAGGATAAATGATAAAAAATTACTTTTTACCCAGATGATTTATTAAAATAAAAAAAAGTAAAATCTGATTAAAGTTAAGGAGAATAATTTCTTTCGTTTTTTCTTTTAGAAATGAGTGTTCGAATCCGATGCCTCGAGCTCTCGAAGATACATTTCATGATTCTATATTATCTTTTGACGGCTACTAGCCCTCATTAGTTCCCAAGCCATAATTATTTCACACCATCTGTCGATCTCGATCCTCTATACGTGATTAGCGGATCTCCACTTTTCACTCCTGCATTTTTCTTCCATATGAGTATTTATTGCAATTTTTTTTTTTTTTTTTTCATTCAGGGCTTGTAAGCCGGCATCATTCCAATCTTCATTCCTAAACCGTTGATTTAAATCGTTTTCTTGTTTTTGCAAGAACTGATTCAGTGTCTGTTTTTAATTAGTTAAACAGCCAACAAACTGGATATGGGTTTTATAAGAACTTTAATTATGAATATTTTGTTTGAAATTTCTTGGGACATTCATGTATTCGCAGAATTATTCCAAACAGAATGTTGAAATATGATTGTTTGCCAATTTTACCATTTAAAACTACTACATTTCTTTTTAATTAAAGCGCAAAATCATTATAGGCAAAATTATTATGATATTATTAAAATTCTACTACCCTCGAAGAATTTATGTAAAACTATTTTATTAGTTAGTTATTATCAATTTCTACTTTTATTTAAGCTGCCAATAAATTAGTTTTAGCTAAACTTTATTCATATATCTCAATCAGCGACAGTATTAGTTTGAATAAAGGTATATTTATATAAATGTTTTCCATTATAAGAGAAAATTTTCTCAGTATAAATGAAGATAAAAGAAAACTTTAATAGTTTTCTCATATCCTAAAAATTGGTTATCGTTTATTCGCTTTTTAGTGATTATATTCTCTTTGAATTTTTATATTTTAATAATATTTATGTGTTGTTACATTCCATTCATTTTTTTATTCTATTCAGGATTAGTAATGTTTTGAATGTATGACATTAGCTTATGAAAGAGAGTTTGTCTTTAGTACTATTCTTATTCCAGATCCCAAATCCTTTAAATTTGAATGAATTCACTAAAACCATTAACCAACAGCATATTCCAATTCAGCTAAGCGAACCCACTCAGTAAGTTACTTTTGTGTTGGGAGTTCATACAAATCTTACCTTTATATATTACAGGATCAAATTTAATTAGTTTTTTTTTTTCTCGCTTATATTTTTTTTTAAATAAACTTTTATTTATTTATTACATTCTGATAAATAAAAACATTTTGTAATTTGATACAATGAAATTAAAAATGAAATTCAATGACAATCACATGAAGAGAGGTGACCAATGACACCACTCTCAAAGCTTATATTATTAGTTAGAGCTATTGCTTCTTTGTTAGAGCCGTCACTGACTAAAGTTTGGAGCTTCTACTTTTCACAGTATAGCCAATAAATTTTTAGTGCAAGGGAACAGAATAAAAAATCTAACTGTCCCAGCCAGGACTCGAACCTGGATCCCCTGCTATCCGGGCCGGTGCATTTGCCACTTATGCTACCGAGACAAGTCTGATAAGTTATTAAATTCCCCGCACTAGTGTCGAGAGTCCAACCTCCGAGGCCGACGAATA
>KZ807567.1:245344-259482 GCA_000696205.2 Oncopeltus fasciatus
GATCTCCCTGAGGGAAGGGAAGCTCGCTGGAATTTAAAAAAAAAACGGGGGAAAAAAGCAGTCATAAGGCTACGACTTATTAACGATGAATTAGATAACATATCGGTACCTTCATTATTTGTTCTTACTAAACGGCTTCACATTTAATATAGATATGATATAATTATACGTTACCTGTGTTGCTTTCTTTTGAATATTTAAAAATCATTAAGTAGTTCTTTTTGTTTTATATAATAATAAGAGTTTGACGTGTAGTTTTTTTATTTATATTAAAAAACCAATAATTTAATTATTATATAATGCCCAATAGAACAATTTACTATTATTTTTAAGTAATACGTAGCTACTAAGTAGTATAATCTTATACTCTGAACATATTCTTTGCACATAACAACTATTATGTGTACACTACTTTTATTATCTGTATACATTGGCGTTATTCCAATTTACCACATAATGATCCTAGGGTTTCATAATAGTAGATTCGAACTGAAATTAATCTGACAGGAGGACCTGGCCATGAGAGCAGAAATACCTTTTGGAATTCACGTCAATTTTTGAGAATGACAAGCTTCTATGTCAGTCTTGCGTGGCGAAGGGTTGATGTTTCCTGTATATCTTCCCAGTGCTATAGGTCGACCTGAGACATTGACCTGTGTTGATGCATACCTTCTCTTGGGCAATTCGATTGCCTCCTCAATCAGAACCTTAGAGCTTGCTGTTTGACTGTCTGGTCTTTATTGGCGGCTGCTAGCTTATTAAATCTCGCTTTGTTCGCTAAATAATGAGGAAGTAGAAGTCTGGCTAGACTTAATTAAAATTTCTTAGTAGAAGGATTGCTTTGTATGCAGAATTCAAGGAAATATGTCCGGATTAGTAAAAAAATACGATTTTGAAGTGTAAGGAATGCGAAACTAATTTTCACTTGTTCTATGGGTTGCTATAGATGTTTAGGCGCATTCAGGGTGCTATAATGGCTGCTCCAGAGTAGCGTTAAGAAAATATCTCTATTTACAATAAATTGGCCAATTTTACCTACTTTAGCCCCTCCTTTTCCGCCTCCATTGTTAGTTCCTTAGGTACAGGATTTTGCCTTATTTAAGATATATTTTAAATTATTTTCGTATGTTTAAAATATTGCAATTTTGTAAAAATAATTTACAAAATGCAGGAGCTAAGTATGTTAACGTATTTCTCATAATCATTATAATAAAAATTTACATTGAATTTAATTAATGTTTCACTCTTAATATTCCTACTTTTTTTTTTAAATGAGAATAATGTAGAATCTTTAACATTCAACATTAATCCTAATTGAAGTTTCTATTTGTTAAAATATACTAGCTATGAAGGATTATTTTTTAAGAATTTTGAAATGCGCCATAAAGTTCAATTTGAAATAGGAGATTAATTATATTCATTTGAAAATTCAAAAATAAGAAATGCCTCAGCAACTTACTTCTACTAATAGAGACTAATATTTTGTTATTTCTAAGGGGAAACATTTTTTTTTAGAATTTATGTAAATCGCCTATTAGTTTCACACGTACACATTTTTATCTATATGCAATTCTATATAAATGATGAGGAAGAAGTTCTCTACAAATTGTTTTATGATAAGTTTATTTGTGAGCTGTAAAAAGTAATACAGTATCATGATATCGAAATGTGGTGTGGTTTAGAGGCGCTCAACGACTATGATACCGAAATGTATTTTATCTACCATGTTTTTTTTTTAATTTATCAGTAGGTATAATTCCTTCAGGGAGGAATATGTCTTTGATTATTATCCTGCATAATACTTCGCTAAATTTACATTTAAAACAAATTAACATTTGGTTAAATTACATACGGATTTTTATAAAAATCCAAATATCCGTATATTTGACAATTATGTTAGAATTCAAAGACACTCATTAGTTGATAGTATCACATTGTAAGTTCATATTTCAGCCATCAATGTTGTCTAATTAAATCTAATTATTAATGCAATAATTTATATGTAGTGTTCTTGGTCATTAATTCTTACTTTATCGACTTTTCCTTTCGTTAAAAAAAAATGGACATTTTTGGACTAAGATTTAATTTAGCAATGTTTAAAGAAAACCCAGTGCTCTTAAGTTCTTTTTCTGCGATCATTTGAGTGAGGTTCTGAAATTGCATGGTTGGTTGTCATTTTCAGGAAGTCAATAAATCCGTTTAAACTCTGGATAGACTCTCGAGACACCTTGTCAACTCCACGCACTCATCAAGAGTATCTCTTACATCAGGGGAGGAAACCTGGCTTTAATTATAATATAGAGCTATTTGTTAATGAGAATATTAATTTTAGCGTTGAAAAGCATGATCAGACTGCTTTTTGCAAGATTTCTTTTAAATAAATCTAGCTATTCACGTTAGAACCAATGACATGATTTCTGAACTTCTTTTTTTTTTTTTTTTTTTTTTTTTTTTTTTTTTTTTTTTCTAAATTTTTCGCTGATCTTACACAGATGAAAAAACACAGAAACATAATTGATAAGTTTAAATAAATAACTCTTTACAGTTAATGTTAATTTTTTAAAAACATATTAACTGCAAAAGGTACTTTACCGTTTCTTCTTCCGGGTTGGACCGTGTCAAGTTGTTGATATTTGCCGAGCTTTCGCACATCATGTGATGGCTTCTTCAGGGCTGAAAAGAGAATGAGAGCTGTAAAATGGTTTCTAAATTCTCTTTTCAGCCCTGAAGAAGCCATCACTTGATGTGCGAAAGCTTGGCAAATAACAACAACTTGACACGGTCCAACCCGGAAGAAGAAACGGTAAATACATCTGACGACCGTCGAAGCCTACGTGAACATCTGCAAAAGGTAATTTTCTAATTACGACAATTAAAAAAATAATTTTCAATTTTATTTATGCTACTATTTATGTTCCACAAGAAATTCAGGTAAAGATATATTAGGTTACAATCTAAATTGAAGCTATGAGTGGCCCTCATTTTTTGAAGTAGAAAAACTAAAATCTCAATTTGATATTTAGGATTTATTCTCTTTATAAGTTTGAAATATTTTTTTATTAATTGAAATATGGATAGGAATAGAGGAATTAGAGTTAATAATAATTAAATTTGTTTATGCATTTATAGGCATCATTCACTGAACTTAATGAGTTTGGGTATGTCAATGGGGAAAGAAGGAAAAAACAAGAAAAGTGAAAGTTATTTGCTTAAGGGAGTGGGTTGCCTCGCGATGATGTCGCTCTCTGAACTCCAACTATTTAAGTTAAGTTTTTATTGACATATTTACAAATAGATAACTTTACAATCTACAGAAAAGTATCAGTGTTCCTTTTTTTTTTAATGTAACTTATCTAAGAGAAGCTACTGTTAGATAATGCCCTTTACAGACAAAACATGTTTGCTACAGACTAATCCTCTTAGTAATGATCCATTTGCAATTATTTTGTACACATATGGGTCAAATGACACTGAATTCATAAGGTGAAGGATATGAGTTACTTATTTTTAGTAATAATAACAGTAGGTGGCCATTTAAGCCTAGGATTTCCAAGGCGACCCAGTCTCCCTAATCATGCCAAGGGAGGGGATCGTCGGACCCACTACTTTCTAGCTCAATTACGCCAAGGTTATTCAATATTTTAAAACCATTTTGATTGATTATTCAGTAATCCGCATTTCTCAAATAGTACTATTTCCCATGGTGTATGTCGAGAAAACGAGACCCTCAATCACTCATTCATTTGCTGATAAAAACTCATACGGATATACTGCTCACAGCTGGAGCTAGGGAGGCATTAATATGTGATCTCAAAATCTTTTGCTTATTTAGGCAAAAAGAATTCTTATCTGGGGGGTTGAAAACGGGAGTGTGTGGAGAAGGGCTCGTTATCTTAAGGAGAAAAACACAGTATCAATGATTATTGATGATTCACAATTACGGTTTCCTTTGCAGAAGCTCTATCGAACATATCAGGTAGCGAATAATACTCTAATAAGAGAAATATTTTTATTATATTTTTTTTCGCTGCAATTTTAAATATTTTCGGTAACTTGCTAAAACATTACTTTTCTGTATCTCCAACCTTCAAATTTTGAAAGTGCGGAATTTTTTTATAGACTGGTGAGTTTTTAATTTCTTTCACAGTTATCGAAATTTAAATAATTTGATTAATTTGAATAATTCAAGTGATTGGAAATCAATTCGTGTTTACTTCTCAGTTATAGTGCAATATTACCACCAAAAATTTATCACCCATCACAGTTCCTTAAATTATATTTTACAAAACCTGTATGCTTGAAACATGGTACCAATATTGCTCAAAGACCAATAAGATACTCTTTTATTTGAATTTAAACTCTTTGGTTGCTCAAGCAATTACATTATTGATAGGAAACAATTATGTACAAATATCAAATATTTAGGCGCAATAAAGTAGTTAGTGTAAATAATCTAAAGGGTTATTATTATTTCTACCACCAATGAATATAGAACTCTCATACCTTATACTCTCCGTCTTCATTGGTTTCTGTACACCGTCTCCCGTTGGCGAGCGCTTTCGGACATTGTCCATCTTCTGGCCGAATACATGCGTTCACTGTCACTATAATTGTATTATATTTATGNGAAATGAAGACACATAAGAGGGGCGCCGGGATAGCTCAGGGGATCCGTACGGGTCTCGCAATCCTGACGCCGCGGGTTCAAATCCCGCCCAAGTCAATCTTTTATTTATAATATAGAAGGTTGTCCTGAGCCATGGGTGTTTAAAATGGGGTGGCAACCTGTAGATAGCCCCTCCCTCCAATGACCCTAAGTGGTTGCAAGGGAGGCTAACACAGTTAAAAAAAATAATAATAAAAAATAAATAATAAAAAGAGGCTAAAATAATCTTGCAAAGAATTTAAGTCGAGTTTTATGAGAAGAGGAATTCGGTCTTTAAAGCTGAAGAATTAAAAACTTATTTTCAATCGAAAAAGTTTTATTATTTTTGCCAACGTTTCGGCCAAAATTTGAGGCCTTTATCAGGGCAAATAGAGTGATGGGGAGAAAGAGACTCCTGCTCTATAGTGACTGAATCATGACTCCTCTCATATACCCTATTTGCCCTGATGAAGGTCTGATATTTAGGCCAAAACGTTGACGAAAAAAAAACTTTTTTGGTTATAAATATGTTTATAATTCTCCTACTCCCAAGAACGACTTCTTGACAGTCCTTCATAATGTTTTCAGGGAAAATGCTTGTTAAGGAAGAAATTAACGAATGTAATTACGATTGGTAAGCGTTTCTACCATTCGTTCTTCCTGGCCAGCTAAAGCAAACTACAGTGGTCGTACTTTTTACGCTCATTGTTTCCCCCCGACTTCTGAATTAAATTTCGTAATTTACTCTTATTTATATCCATCTTTAATGAACCTTGGGAAATCTGCTCAGATAACGAAGCCCCTCCTTGAAGAACTTGTTTCTTGTTTTTTTTAAATAGAAGGTTACAAATTTATTTCCATTAAAGAAGTCATTTTTCTTTTGCTGTACGCTTCATGGATGGCTACCTAGAAGTGGAACACCAACTTTAGATGGTCCCTCTACAATTAACCCAATTGTTAAAGTTTGAGAAACGCTTGGGCATCTCGAAATCATTTAAATTTGTTTTAAGGGCTCCTCGAAAAAAAACTTCCTGCTCTTGACTTGAGAAAACGAACTATTATCTGTGAAGTACTCCTACCTTTCTTCAACTTTATTTGAATTTATATTGTTATATACTATTATAATGAGGATTTAAAATATGAAATAACAATCATGACAGATCAAATATTAAATTTTATTTATTTATTTTTAATCTCACTTTTAAACACTTGGGGTCCTGTAACGAGAGACTATCTACAGGTAGTCGCCTGAACACTTATGACTCCTAGCAAGCATTCATTTGCCCATAAATGTTTGTCCTAGGCAGGACTCGAACCTGCAGGAATGAGGGTTCCAAATGGATCCCTTTGACCAATCTGTTGCCCTAATTATCCGAATTCAGTTAAACAAATAATAAATATTACTCATTCCTTTACTTTATTTTAATTCAACTTTATACTATAAGATCGAGTTCTTTTTCTATCTGATAAAGTATGAAGAGATTGAATGTGCTTCATCTCTACCAGTTACCAGTTACTCAATAAGAGGTAATGATACGATAAAGAATAATGGTTCATGAGTGAAGACCATCGATACGCCAACGTATGACAGGCTAAGGTATTTAAGATTACTTATCTACTGAAGCTCACTATCTACATCCTTTATTATTGAAATAAATGATGTATAGCTCAAATTTGAGAGAAACTGACAGAAAGATCTATCGCACTGTTAATGCATATCTACATCGGTTACAATAACAGTGTGGGCTTCGGCATTGTTCAGACATTGCTGGCCCAGCTGCTAGAGTGATTTATGAGTGTTTGTACTCATCGAATAATATGGGTACATTCCACAAATCCAGTGATAATCCAGGGGGTAGGTAGAACTGTTGAGCTTGAAAAAAGTCTCTGGTGGATAATACTAAACTTTGCATTCAAGAAGAAAACGATAGATCCCCATCAAAAATCTTACACCTCGATTGCTCTTATTAATTATTATGAAAACAAATCTTTGCCGGTTATCTTATCCTTTTATATTGACTTTTTCAAAGCCACTTAATGCTTTCACTAAATAAGATAATCGGTAGAAGTATTCTAGAACAGATCTACTACACAGGTAGACTGCTGGATCATGGATTTTTTGACTAGTAGCTAGTATTTAGGAACTTTAGTTGGTTTTAAGCCGGAGTTCACTTATGCAACGTAACCTATACTGGATTCTTGTAGGTTATTTTTAAGAAGAATATTTTTACCTAGGCTCACTAAATCAACTTGGTACAACCTATTTTTTTTTCTTTTTCTACATTTATTTTTATTTTATTTTTTAATGAATGTAATTTGTAGTCAATTTAGCAGAAAAAGAAATCTTTTTAATGCTCCAAACAGAGTTGAAATTGATTAAATCAGTATGAGCAGTATGAACAAGTTTTAACCTAATATCAGATTCCAGCTCTCTCCAACTGAACTTAATATGATTTTCCGAACAGAAAATAGTTTGACTCATTATTTCAGTGCTATGTTTTAAAATTGATCACGTTGAAATTTGAATACGACACATAGTGTTCTACTTTAATTTAGGGTTTTAAGTACCCCTCTTTAGATTATACCATGATTTTGCAAAATAGCTACATACATTTTTCGCTTATCACTTAATATTAGATTGTTGAATTTCATTTCAAATATACGAAAATCGATTATTATAGCGCAACATTACTTTTTATACAATTATTGAGAGGGAATAGAATATAAAAAACTATCTGTCCCAGCCAGGAATCGAACCTGGATCTCCTGCTATCCGGGCCGGTGTACTTTCCAGTTATACTACCAGGACGTGCTAGTTGTCTTATTCAATTCCCTCTACCTAGCAAGAGTCTAACCCACGAGAAAAGGCGAGAACTTCGTCTTGTACTCAAGGAAGCTGACATTGTCATACATTTTGTCGACTCTCGTCATTTAATTTATTTAATTTTTTCTTTATAAATATTTAATTTAAATATAAATTAAATATTTATAAAGAAAAAATTAAATAAATTAAATGACGAGAGTCGACAAAATGTATGACAATGTCAGCTTCCTTGAGTACAAGACGAAGTTCTCGCCTTTCTCGTAGGGTAGACTCTCGCTAGGTAGAGGGAATTGAATAAGACAACTAACGCGTCCTGGTAGCACAACTGGCAAGTGCACCGGCCCGGATAGCAGGAGATCCAGGTTCGTTCCCAGGCTGGGACAGATAGATTTTTTTATTCTATTCCCTCTCATTAATTGTTTAAAATTTACGTGGGATAAAATACCACAACTAAATTAAATATTACTTTTTATACTTGTTATTTAATTTTGCATATTTACGAACTAACCATTACCTATTGTATTTAAGTTATAGGAAAACTGTTTGCGAATAACTCTCTGACGAAGGGTATTTGTTCCTCCGAAAATTTAAATATTCTTTGTGTGTTCCAATTCGTTGCGCATTCTATAAGTTTATTTATCCTTCTGTTCAATTACGATGACATGATAATTGCTCGTTTTCTTTCGGTTATATATATGAAAATCGTTTAAAAAACTTTTCAACAAATTAATCATAAGAACGAAAAAAAAAACGACCTCAGTAGTTTTATTTCTTCAGATTTCTCTAAAATGTGGAATTTTATTTCCTGTTTTTTTTTTTTTTATTAGATGTTTTTTTTTTGTTGGGGTTCGGTCAAGGTAGATCCCAAAAAAATTCAAATTTTAAAAAATTGTAAGGTGAAATACAATGTCAATGTCATTTATATATTTTTGTTACAATGGATACATTTCCTTAATGATCACTTATATAAAGGTCAAAGAGTATAATTTTAATAATTATTTTGTGGACAATGTATTAGCCTTATTAAACTAATACAAGTATTTACCATTTCATCTTCCGGGTTGGACCTGGTAAATACATCTGACGACCGACGAAGCCTACGTGAACATCTAATACAAGTAGCTCTAAAGTATGTGAGATAGAGATTAACAAGAAAACGATTTTATGAAATAATCCTGAACATCCTGTAGTTCACTTTAATTCCAAAAGGGAGCCTTCTAAAAGTTTATTTTTTTTATTGATTGATTTAGATTTCTTTTTTTTTCTTTCTTTTTTTTCAAAAAGTTTGGCATATCTGACTGACTGCTTTATAGGTATACCTGGTTCAGCAGTAAAATGCCTTTATGTCTCTTAAACAGCTGATTACATATTAATATTCTACTTAAAGCACTAAACCAGAACGTCATCAAATTCCTGACGAGTCGATTAAAATTCACTTTAAAAAAAAAAAAATATATATATAAGAAGACGAAAACCCATTCTATATGTTTAAAGAGGAACAAAAGATAGTACAAAATAAAATAAAATTGCATCCTGGAGCTAAAAATAGGATTAAGTAGATTCGAGACGAGAGCACACTAAGAATAAATTTAGAAAAATTCCAATGGAACCGGTCTGTCCTAAGCGTCTGTCAGTCTCCCTTATCTGTGCTTTTTCTGCTAAATTGTTACCAAGCATCGAAAAATATTTACCAAGCATAAAATTAATATTTTTTCTTTTGACATGTTTTGTTAAATATTTAACATAAATATTTCGTAGTTAAGTATTAATAATTTAAGTTCTAGCTACTTACATACTTAATTAGTGTTCTTTCGAGCGGTAAAAGTCTATTTATAGTACTATATTAAAGATATTTTAAAGCCTTTATTCACTCTCAGAACTGGAACGTATTTACCAAAAATAGAATGAACAAATTTTTACAGTTATCTAATTTGAGTAATACTTTATTTCATTTACTCACAGTTTATGTCTTTGTAAAACTTTTTCATCTCCTAAATATATTTTTCCTTCTCATTCTCATTTTAAAAAAAATAAAGGGACACATATAATTTTCAAATGCCAGAAAAGTAAAAATTCTTTCCTTTATTGAGCAAAAAAATATAACTACTAGACTTCTACAAAAAAAAAAAAAAAAAATGGACATGATAGTCTTTGTTTGTTATTTTTCAGATTTTTAGAAGTAAATATCTGTAAGAATGTTAAGAAGAATCGTATACAGTTTTTGATTATCAGACCTATTATTCAATCGTTTTATTTTTATGCATTCAATTTATTTTGTGAAACTCATTTTAATACTTATATATTTTGTTTAATTTATTTAGTTTATTTCTCGTCTAACGCATTTCTAGGTTGCTCAAAAACTATTTATTGCTGTGAGGTTTGCTGATTCAGGACTGAATCAAGAACTAAATTTTATTCATGATTATGAGGATAATTATAGAGAGACCTCTATGAAATAAAATTACTTAAAACTAAAAAAACTTTTTTTCTTCATATTATTTAATCTGCAGCTGATCACCGGTAAGGAGGCCCAATAAAACGAGTCTTGTCTTGGATAAGTCCCTTTACTTTGAAATGATTTTGCGCTAAAGTGGTGAGGGGTGAGGACCCCGTTGGTGAAGAACAAGTTATGCCTCCACTACTAAAATGTCACCTCACCTGCTTTCAAGAAGATCGTATTAAATAAAATTTCTACCCTTGATCCACAATTTACTTACTTTAAATTTGCGCTATTTCCCACCATTCTCTTACAAAAGTAACCTGACCAAGCAGAAAAATAATTCTATAGCAAAGTCAGCTACTAGTTTCTACAGCAAAATAACTTATTATTCGCTCTGAATTATTTTGCTGCTTGGTCAGGTTACTTGTGTAAGTAACCTTACTCTGGGGTATTTTCGAGCAGCTTACTAGAGTTATTCTATTGATTTTACTTCAGTGAGGCAAGTTCTACCATATTTTTTTTGTAGTCCCACTAGTATGTCTAAACTGCCTAACTGCCTTTTATTGCGTGGGAAAAAAATTCTATTGCGTTTGGTCGTAATACACTTACACCTATGTCTACATTCAGTTGGCCTTCCTTGTTGAAGTGTTAGTGCTTGAAGTGCAGGTCACTAGGGATGAGAAAAACGGGTTGAAAATAGTAAGGGGGAGAATAGCACATACAATTATTATTCTCATACCTTCTATTCTCCGTCTTCATTGGTTTCTGCAAACCATAGAAGATGGTTTGCAGAAACCAATGATGACGGAGAATAGAAGGTATGAGAGTTCTATATTCATTGGTGGTAAAAATAACCCTTTAGATCATTTACAATTATTATCTTTAAAGATATTAAGTTTAAGACACGCCGGTAATCGAACTCAGGTGACGAGCACTAACTACGTGAACTAATAGCGCCGTGTCAGAGGAAACTCTCCTACCTTCCCAACTTCCTAAATTGTACGAGTTAATCCTAAGATGATTTTAGTTGGGGTTCGGTCGAGGTAGATCCAAAAAACACAAATTAAAAAATGTATTTTTTTTTTTTTAATGAAGGATTATCTGCCAACGTTTCGGCTTACATTGTAAGCCATCTTCAGGGCTATCATGAAGATGAGAGAGGACGTCCTGTCCCTAAGTTCACATTTCCATGTGTTTTTTGTACGAGTTAATTGTTTCTGACATTTTTTTTTTTAAGATAAATATTTTTTTCATTTGCATGTTGATTTATTAAAATGATGGACAATATCTCATAGCTCTCTCTCCCCAACACCCCATTTGCAGTGATGAAGGCCTAAAATTTAGGCCAAAATGTTGGAAATAATAAAAACTTTTTTGGTTTATAAATCAGCTTTAATTCTTTAGTGATATATGTCGATATTATATATATATATGAAAAAAGATCTTCATTTGTCTCAGCTGTAATAAGTATTCCTCCTCAAATCTGATGTTGGTAAAGGGAAGTTGTGAAACAAGTGATAGTATAATAAATTGTTAACACTTAACTGCGTGGCAGGGCAAGTTTCCGAGTCCCGGTGGGCGGCACTTTGAAATGGTCAAATGAAATCTACCTCAAATATATTCTCAGGTTTTTTTTTTTTTTTTTTTTTTTTTTTTGCAAGCTTTAAATACAAGTTCGATTAAATCCTTTTGTTTTAACTTGAGTCGGCGGAAAAAAATATATCACAGAATATAAAACACATGAAAAACCATTTTCTGTACAGTTAGGTTCCACTTTGTCCCTTCTCTGAATATAGGTGGAGGCTCCAGATGTGAAGGTTATAGTAGGAGTAATGAATACATTACCAGTCAACTTTGATGCAAGCTAATGACTCTCACAGAACGTTTTGATTCATATGGGAATTCCCCTTCATCTTCAGTCAAAGTAAATTTATGATTCCAGGTCGACGTAACACTTACTTCCAGCGGAAGTAATATTCATTCATTGTTTATTTGCTAGTTAGGAGAAAAACTATCAAATGTTAGATTATTATCTTTTGATTTTTCATTATGTTTCATTAACCAGATCTATTCTCTTATTGAACAAACTGCAACTGGAAGTTCTGATGAGAGTAATGATTTAGTCTCTGTAGAGCAGTAGTTTCTCTCTGCCCATCACCCACATTTTTTATATGACCGTTACCCTCATGTTCATGGTTTTTTTTCTTCAATTTTACTTAGTTTTGTGTGTCTTAAGTTTTTATGAGGGCTATCTAGTCTCATTCCAAACGATAAACAATCTAATGTAATCATTATACTCGTATCTTTTTTTCTATTTTATCTTGTACTTAAAAATAGTTTAGAATCTCACTATTGTTCAAGCTATCTTTCCTTCTTGTTTGAAATATATTTAATTTTTTTTATTTTTTTTTTTATACTGATNTTTGAGTGAATATTTGAAAATAGTCTCAATATTTTCTCCGATACGATGATCCTTCAAGTTTATTTTATCTTTTGGAAATATAAGTCGGACACAGTGAAGAATTTATATTTAAAAATAAATAAGTCCTTCATAAACATAAAATTAAAATAAATATTTCCTCTTTCTGGTATCTCGGTCAGCTCCAAGTTTATAACCTGTTAATTTTTTTTTTTTTTTTGTGGGGGTATTTCTAGTGTTAGCCACTTAGGGTCATGGAGGGAGTGGCTATCTACAGGTCACCACCACATTCTAAACACCCATGGCTCTGAACAAGTTTTTATTTATAATCCTAGGCGGGATTTGAACCCACAGCGTCATGATCCGCGAGACCCGTGCGGATCCTCTAAGCTACCCTGACGCCCCCTTTATGGGCTTAAAAGCTGAAGAGAATATGGTACCTTTTGTTGGAATGGTTTAAATTAAAATGAATGACTATTAATAACGTAGTCTAAATTATATAATCTTCGAAATTAGAAATTTTTTTCTATTTAAAATCCAAGATATCTGGAATTTGACTTGCACAGTGATCAGTAAGCCCAATAAGAGGATTATAATTATTTTAATAAAACTGCAAATGTTTTGAAATGCAGCCACCAATTATGTTACAAGGACCAAGGAAACTCACAATTTCAAAGAACGGAGTTGATGTGGTAGCCCTTTTGGGAAGGTAATGAGTTGTCGAAAAGGCAATTGATTGGTTTGTTCCAGACAAAAGTGGAGGGAGAGACTTAATTAGGGAATTCTTACGTAGATAAATGAGACATTTTGAGAACATTTCAGATAGGTGATATATTTTGAGAACATTTGAGAAAGGTGAGTCATTTTAACAGAATAACTGTAGAAACGTTTTTGTTTTTTTTTCTATAATAACTCCCCCAGTAGGGTGTTCTGTTTAAAGTTATTTGGATTATTAACTTTTAAAATACATTTTTCTACAACATTCGTCTTTTCTTTTGAATTTTAAATTTTGATCATTTTGTTTTTGAAAAGTACCCAAGTAAAACATATGATCTAACTAAGAAAATCAGTCATGGTTAGAACAGTTTGGTCATTTCTTTGTTTAAATGAGTTATCAATCGGATGAAGAAGGTGCAGAATTTTGCAAATTAGTCTGAAGGCCTAAGTGTTCATTAGACGGAGGGGAAGGACGAATAGGAAAAATTATCCTGGTGATACAGCAGTAGCCAATCCTGATGAGGGTGGTTCTGGGTTGGATTGCCTGTAACTGCCGACCTGATGCCTCCTGATGAGGGTGGTTCTGGGTTGGATTGTCTGTAACTGCCGACCCGATGCCTCCTGATGAGGGTGGTTCTGGGTTGGATTGCCTGTAACTGCCGACCCGATGCCTCCTGATGTGGGTGGTTCTGGGTTGGATTGCCTGTAACTGCCAACCCGATGCCTCCGTGAGATGATGGTTGTCAGTAGTGAGGGCGTGTCGCCATCAGGCGTCCAGGGAGGGAGGGCCTGCATCTTAAGCTCCTCGTATGGCTGGCGGAATTTATAACCATGAGTATGGTTCTGTTAGCAGAGGGAGTGCGAGGCCCTTTTTGCAATTAGCGAGAGGTCTGTCCCTTATGGTTCGACGTACTGTTGATCATACTCAAAGTAGGCCTTAGATTAAACCTGCTGGCACTTGTGACATTCCACAACGACCTTATGTTCTCGAGCCTCTCTTTTCTCCTAGGCACCACTAAGTGTATCATGACTAAGTATTTTGAGTTAAACAACATTAAAATGGTTTAAATTCCTGGAAATTATATATATATAT
>KZ807567.1:277586-288664 GCA_000696205.2 Oncopeltus fasciatus
TCTTACATAGCTTTCTACATTCATACTCTTGATATCACATTATATTATAATTCTCTATTATACTAATTTCAATTATTATTGTATTCTCATGACATTGTATTTCTACAGCCCTGAAGATGGCTTACAATGTAAGCCGAAACGTTGGCAGATAATCCTTTATTAAAAAATACATTTTTTTAAATTTGTGTTGTTTTGGATCTACCTTGACCGAACCCCAACTAAAATCATCTTAGTATAATATCTACGGTCAACTAACTCTCCTTTTGAATATTTTAAATTAAATTAGTTCATAACTATAAAAAGTCGTGGACAATCGATATGATTGGGTAAGGCGAAATTGTTATCACGTCAATATGGCGTAGCCAAGCATTCACTGTTTTTTTTCTTTTTCTTTTTCGTTTCCGTTTTTTCATTTCCAATGCACATGTAAAGCTCGGGAGGGGAAAAGTCCCTCAATTATTATAAAAAATCATCAATAATTTTAATCTTCCATAACAATAATAAGATTGTTCTTGATGCTAAACTCAAAGTAAAGTGGCAATAAAGAAGAGTTTAGTGGCTTCTGAATGAATTTCTAGGTCTAGAAAACCCTCACTACTCAGCTGTTATCTGGACGATTGCTCACCGCGGTCTACATCAAAGGGATACCCAGACACCTGGAAAGGGCAGTGAAGAGGTTGGCTCTGAAGATATCTTGCCAGAACAAGGTCAGATTGGACAAGTCTCGCAGGCTTTTGCAGACAACCGGGGAAATAGATAGGCATAGGAAAAATCCGATCTAACCTGCACAAGCACTTTATCTTTAAATAAATAGTCAACTGTTGACCCTCAGGCTCAAACATTATAATGTTTTACTCTTAAACATTAACGAAATATTAAAAGCAACTCAAATATATATTAAAATGGTTTCTTTTGGTATAACACAATGTGATAAAAAAAAACCTATAGAAATAATAAATAAACTTGATTACCAAGAAAATTATTTTAAAAACGTAAAGAGAATTATTCTTGAAAGCTATTAAGGCCATACGTATCATTTTAGTTCTATGTAAAATGTAAGAACCATTTCACATTATTTGTAGAAACCAAGATTTAGCTCATCATCGTGAAAAGTACTGTTTTTTCTTCGGAGTTCAAGATAAAAAGTTTCAATTTTCTTAGTTCAACCCTGAAGAAGCCTACTATGATGAAGTTACTTAATATGGTCAAAGTAGATCAGTATGAACACAGAGGCGTTCAGTTACAACGTGTGATGGTTTTCTATGAGTGTCAGAAAGTTTAAAAGTAAGTGAACAAATAACTAGTTAAATATGGTAACTATATTTTTATGTTAACGTAATACATGGTAATTTAAGTCCCGTTCAGAGCGGAAAAATTTTATTGGCTCTTTGATCTACTGATGGGAACAAATTCGGGCAAATGTGGTGCATGATATCTCGTCATAAAGACTCCATTTTGCAACAATTTTGCATATTAAAAGTGTTGAGAAAAGAATATAAATCTATGCCACAAAAGTGATAAACAAAATAAAACATGTTTTGTTTTCTTACTTATGTCTTAACACATCTTAATTAAAATTAAGGTGAACTGTAAGGCATTTCATTCTCTTTATATATTTAAACATAACAATAAAAATAATAATCAATATTTTATTAACCATTTAACATGTAAGCATCGACATGAATATAACTGGCGCCAGATTAACATTTAAACATTTTTGCGTTTCGTTTGATATAAAATAAAGCGATAGCACATTGAAAAGGTTCCATTCTGATTGAATATTCTTACTTAACGTATATTTACTACTTTAATCCAATATAATTATTTTTTGTTTCATACATCAGATCAGTATTAATATTTTGACCTAAGCTAAAACTAGAGACGCTTGTATGATCTACTGACGGCCTCAAATTTAATAATTCTCATAAATTCACCGTAAACTTTAAATCATGTTCAAATTTAATATATTCATAAAAATCTTCTATTAGGTTTAGGCAATTACTTCATTTGAAGGATCATGGATAAATAAATTTGTCTACAAGAGTTTGCAGAATTCTTTCACCCGCTGTTGTTATTTTACTCATATTTTCCATATAGATTGAAGAAAATATCCCATGTTTTCAGGGAATGAAGCAGTTGAAGTGTGAAATAGCCTCTGAAAGGAAGAATTTTTACAAAGTTCTGCAGAAACTGCATCGTACTGAATCTGAAGCTGAGATAAGGCACATGCCATGCAGGCTGTTTCGTCATCGAAACTGATAAAACAGCTCTTTATATGAATTATTTTTTTTTTTTTTATTTTTTCAAAAGATATTTGCCATGACGCATAAAACATTTCTTCAAATTTTTACCGATCCTACATAGAAGAATTGATCGTTCATTTAAGCCTACTTCTAAATACCGTAGCATCTGGTATCCGTCATAGGGTGAGGTGTAGATGAAGTTCGAAGATTATAAATATAATCTTCTCCTTTAACTATCGTTATTTGTTTATTATGAATTGATACTCTACAAAAAAATTATTATTTTACAAACTTTTACTAAGCTTTATTCCATTTTTTTTCTTCCATGCGCTGGAAAACGGAGAAGAAAAGGAGGTTAGAAAATAAATACATTTTCCTTTTGAATCAAGGAGACTCATGAAATTAGGCACCATTAAATACACATTTAAAGTTTCTTAAAGTTTTTTTTTTTTTTTTTAATGTATATTATCTCAGAGCTAGTAGAAATATTCAAATCATTTTCAGAAAGTACAGCTTTTGTAAAACATTTGTATTGAGTTCTTTTTAATAATTATTGCAGAAAATGAATTTTGAATTTCAGGATTTTTTTTTTAAGAGTGGGGGCCGTCAACTGCAGAGAATATGACCTCTATATTTTTAATTATTAGTTCATTTACTTTTTATTTAATAATTCACTTGAAATGTTTATATTAAATATTCTTCATTTTAGATTGGAAACTAACGCATTTTTATTGGTTTGAAATTTTAAATGTCCTGCAAATAAATGTTGAATGTGCGATCCCATAAAGCTCAGAAATTTGTGGTCAAGGATCAAGGAAGTTGCACGGTGTGGTTGCCATTTAACCCTTATCATTGAAGAAGCTTTCCGATTTTATCTTACGGGCGGGCATATGTAGTTTTAATGTCCGGGACGTTTAGATCCATAGAGATTTCTAGACCACTCTGGAATATTTGAGAATATTCGAGTACTTCCGAACGTTGTGAATGTCGAGGACCATTCGAATCCTCTTTGCAATGTTCTGGAATTCGCCATTGGCGGGCTTCCCATTGCCAAAGATACATATGGTAGCAACACCCACCGTGGGTTGGGGAGTCAGTTTCGTATCGGTGGCGAAGGGAGGAACCGAAAAAGTAGTTTGCGATTGTACAAAAACAGAGTGTGCAGTGTGAGTAGCCGAAGTGATAAAGTAACTGAAATAACTTTGAACATAAATCTTGTTTGACGTGTACAGTATTTGTCTATAAAAAATGTAATTAAATTTTATTTATACCATGCCCATACGAAAAGAAGATTTTTGCTAGTTCTGAAGCAAAACATAATTTTTTCGCTGGTAAAAAGTTTGTATTCAAACAAGTGAATTGTGTATAACAAACAAGTTAGTTTATAAACAAGTCTTGTAGAGTTGAAATTTGTTTCAATACGGGATTTTTTTTTTTTTTTACCTCGTATTTATCATGTATTGCTAAACGTAAGAATATGCATTGAGTATATTTTAAATCTTATAATTTAAAGATTATTCTTTATTCTACTTCTAGAATAAATTATATATGTTATTACAGACTTTTCAGACTCCAATATATTTTTTATTCTTGCATTTCAACTGTACATGACATTCATCTTCAGATATTCTTTTTTATTTTTGATGAAATCATAATTTTTTAATTTAATAAGACACCACTTCATTGATGTTTATTAGCTAGACTTAAAGGATATCGAAAGCTAAAAATCAGGCAATATAAACTATCAAAAGGCAATAAAAACTATAACCGTGATGTTTATGGCCCAATTAAAACATCAATCAATAAGTGTAAGTTATTAGATTTTTGTTTTCTCCAACTTCTAAACATTTTATTTTTGAGTGCTTTGACCACGGAGATGAAGCTGTATTTTTTTTACTGAGCTCTTTATACTTTATTTTCAGACACATTTTCAGTCTTATTTGAGCACCACAGTAAAATAACTAATGCCTTTTTATTTATGAAGTTTTCGAAACCTAGGTGGCATATTTGAAGATATATCTTAACTAAAAAATAATTTTTCCACATTATCATCAGTGCTATCCATTTATATAATACAATATACCTTGGTACCTTGCTTCCATGACCCTCAAATCTTGATGGAAACGCTCACCCTGTTCATCACTCTCTGCACCAAGATTGTCCGGGAAATTAGCAAGGTGGCTGTTTAAAAAATGCAATTTAATACTCATGGTGCAACCTAGCTTTTAGAAGCTTTCAAGGAGTTGCTGGACAATGTCGGAGTAATTCAATGCTCGTGTATTTCCAAGAAAGTCTTTAACAATGTTTTTGAATGTCATATCCGTATTCCCCTTCTTCCAAAGAGAGAAATTCATTGAAAACTAGCACGGGGACTTCGGCTGAATGCTGTACTGGGCGTATAGCTGACGTTAAACTAGGATACTCTATTTTACATTTGTTTTTCTTGTTATATCCCAATGTTTTCACTATCAATCACTTGAATGATCTTTGGGCTCGCGACAAATCATTGGTATACCAAATGGAAGCTTAGCACGTGCTCCCTTGGTCCACATCCGTAAACCCTCAACACACTGTTTACACACTTTATGAGGTACCCATGCTTTATCTTGATCACCAAGTTTTACTTTAAAATAGGTAAAATATGCTTGTCTGACAAATGTACTGATGTTTGTCCTTTGACTGGGAATGGTAAAACTGCCACATATATAACAAAACGAATCGGGGCTTTTTTCGCACTTTCGACGTGTAGGAGCAGAGGTAGCCATAAGGAAACGTTTTAGTTCAAACACAGTATGTAGTTCTGTACACTTCCGTAACGAAATACTAAATACTGCTTACCGACACACAACGTCTCAGTTCAAACACACCATGTAGTTCTGTACACTTCCGTAACGAAATACTAAATACTGCTTACCGACACACAACGTTTCACCACAGTATAACAGACGTAACTAAACAGGTAGGTCTAGACGAGCATGCGCCCCACCAACATAGAACCTGAACGTGACGTGATAGAAGAACTAAAAGTCTTGAAACCAGTATGCCTAATTCTATAGAATATAATTTTTTCTTTAGAATAGAACTTTTCTATAGAAAACACCTTAAAATCTAACTCAACTGAAATTGAGTTTCAAATTGTTCCCCAGTGTAATTAATTGTACCAACGTAATTGGTAATTATGAGCTACCAAATAATGAATTTTTGATTGCTAAAGAATGATTACTTATACATTTGTCAAAATGTTCTCTGTTAAGGAAATAAAATCATAAAAAATTTCAAATTTGGATTGACTTGACTATCATAATAATTCGCGTTACCAGAGATATAATAATAAAGGTTACTTCCAACTAGAGAAGCATGAAGATTAAAAAGAGTCCGTCACACCGGAGCTGCGTAACTAAGCGAATTCTTCAGTAATTTATTTTATGAATATTCCTTATTCTGTTTTTGAACATTTATTGTCATGTAATTTAATACACTTATATAACATATAATTAACAATAAACAAATCTGGTCTCAATTATATTGCTCTAAACTAAATATTATACGCCCTCCAGCGAAAAAAAACATTTACCCGGACTTGACTTTTCAGGTTATCCCCACTCCTCTTCTTCTGATTAACTCAATAACAAACTAATCCTTTCATTAAATTTTTAAGTGATGTACCATATTTCATTACGAAAAACAAATAATTGCTACATCAAGGCCGTGAAATTATAAATTGCGCTACAGATAAACCCCCATTCCCGATTGTTGAATTACCCTGTTTAAGTCCTAAAAACTGTATCTATCAATAAATTAATTAAACTAAAAATAGTTTAATAAAACAATGTATTAATGACTTCAACTAAATATTACACCCCCTACAGTAAAGAAAATTTAATAGATGGCTATACCATTATAATAGATTATGCTGTAGATTCAGAAAAATATACAAAATAATTGCCTCCAATAAAATCCTTTCCCCATAAATATTTCCACTTATGGGATTTATATGAGAAAATTTTTAAAAAATCAACAAATTACTGCCGTCTATAGTACATTATTTGACATTCCGTAAAATAAAACAAGCTTTGATTTCAATATTGTTTTTATATTATGATTTCCAATGATTGTTTTATTTGTTTAAAAACTCCCCGATTAATAAGAAGAATCTTAATATTTAAATGCAAAGCATATATTTAAAAATGAACAGTACTAAGCTGTTATTTGCAATAGTCATTGCTAGATATGAGCTGATGAACTCTGTGTGCAAATCTATACAGAGTATAGACAGAATCTATACACAGTAAACTCCCACCTTCATGTCTGATCTCTTGACGCGCTGATTTTAAGACGTGACGTTACGTCTATAAACTCTCCCATTACTTATGCGCACCATGTAGCAAGAGCGTGCCTGAGAATGCTTTGATATAATCCAACCTTTTACATATTTTTATGATTTGAACCCTTCTTCACACTTAATTCCCATTCTGAAACAACATATGTTTTTTCTTTTATAAATATTGATTGAGTTGTGGTGTATTATCCCACGTAAATTATAACAATTAATGCGAGGGAATAGAATAAAAAATCTATCTGTCCCTGCCAGGCCTCGAACCTCGACCTCCACTTTCCGGACCGGTATGAACCACCGGGAGAGCTAGATAACTTATTAAATTCCCAATACACTATCGCGAGTCTAATCTACGAGAAAGACGAATACGTTGTCTTAGCATACCGACCCGGAAAGCAGGAGATCCAGGTTCGATTCCTGTCTGCGACAGATAGATTTTTTATTCTATTCCTTCGCATTAATTGTTCATATTTTTTTTCTTGCAATCCTATTTTTAAATCCAGAAATTTATTTTTTTTAGCTTTAATTAAGTAAAAGCAAGATTCAAGTTCTTTTCTTGAATCCTCAAATTTATTTGGCATATCCTTTTCCTTCAAAGTCAATTTTATTGGTTGAAGTTCACAATCTTATGTTGCAGATGTTATATAGAAATTAAATTTTTTAGCTTATGTCCTACTTTGAAGCAGCTGGAATTAAGAAAAAATGGAAACGGCCTCTAGAGTTTTGTGATAGTTAGGTATAAACTAGATTCAAGTTCTTTCCTGAATCCTCAGCTTTATTCGGCATATCTTTTGAAATGCCCATTCCTTTTCCTGTTAAGTTATTTTTAAGGTAAATTTTGATATTAATAGCGAACTATTGGTATTAATAGCGAAACCCACACTGTAATTCTGTTTTTTTGTTCTAATTTATAAAAGCTAATTCTAAGCCAAAACCTTTAAATCATAAAATTCTTTCGAAACGATCCCTCACCTTGCTTTTATATATAAATAAATCTAAATACTTACAATGTTCAACTTTGTTCATAGTGGACAACATTTTCAAGAAATTTCAAAATTAAAAGCATTCATTCTTTTTTTTCTTTTTTTTTTTTTTTTTTTTTTTTTGCTGTGTTAGCCTCCTTTGCAACCACTTAGGGTCATTGGAGGAGGGGCTATCTACAGGTTGCCACCCCATTTTAAACACCCATGACTCAGGACAAGTTTCTATGTATAAATAAAAGATTGACCTGGGCGGGATTTGAACCCGCGGCCTCAGGGTTGCGAGACCCGCACCCTAGCATTCTTTCTTATTTGGTGTGTTATTGACTTGTTATTGTTATTGAACAATTTATTCCGTCTAGTAGGAAGCGAGTAACATGAGCAAATCTACTTAGTTCTAAGATCCCCGCTCAATTTAAGTAATCAATGAAAAATTTAAATAAAAATCTTCTTATTTTTTTTCTTTTTTTAAAGAAAAGATAATTAGAAGCTAAACTGTTGCCCACCCATGGGTTGGCTGTGTGGGCAATATCTATGTCCAATCACTTTACTTTCCCAAAACTGAAACTACATTGTATAAATTCAAGTAAAATTATAAATTCAAAATTATAAAGTAAACAGAAGCTATATTTTTTTATTATGCATCTTTGATAATTTTCGAACCCATTTAACCTATCATCTGCAGAAGTTTACAACAACAATTAAAAATACAAAAGAAGAATGCATACACTAAATTCATGAAGGAAACTACATTAATTCAGAAAACTTTTTCACATATGAGAACATTACTTACATACGATATTCATTCTATCATTCAGTGCATATCTTACCATCGAGGGAATTCGGTCTTAACCATGAGTTAGTGACCCATTATTCACTAATTTGTTAAAAAGTATATGTTCCGAAAATACCGTAAAATATAAATCCAACTATGTGCTAAAATAAAACTTAATTTTGAAAGGGTATTTTTTTTTAAATCAAAACAATTTACTTAAAATTTTCCTGATTAGGAAAGACGTTGTTTCTTTTATATTTATTATATTTTATGTTTCACGGGTAATCTAGTCGTTCGCGACATGACTTTTATGTAAAAAAAAAAAATTGTTTTCAAATCTAGAATAAATCAGATCCGAAATCAGAGTGCAGGTGAGACATGGTGACGAATTCTTTCCTCCTGAAATCAAGGCGATCTACTGAGATTCTATTAATAGAATAATCGCGTAGAAAGACCCTTATTTAAGAACTAATAAGTTACCATTCATTTTTAAACATGCATTCATCATTTTGTACCTTTCTTAAATTCTGGAGTACATATTGATGGAATATTGGAACAATACATGATTTTACATGTGATGACAGTTAATTAAAAATCATTTTATTTTTAATTTCCTCTTGGATTTCCATAACACCCTGGCCCAATCAATTACAATGAATCAATTTTTAAAACTTTATTTTAGGAATAAAATTAAAGCAGAGAATTGAACCCGAGATCTACCGACAAGTGCGCAGCCAAATGCGTTATCGGTGTCTTAATAGTGGCTGTTACTCAGCTAGAGTTAATTTGACAGTGATAAATAACCACTTAAACTGCTAGACAGCAAGAAATTCGGGATCTTTTGTGATATAGATATCCAAAGAAATAGCTAACAGTGACTGCTACTTTGTTGTAGTCAAAACACGTATTGTTATTCTACCGCTTCATCTTGGCCTTTTTGGGAACTATTGGTTCCATGATTTTTTTTTAGTTATGCCATGATTTTTTTTTAGTTATGCCATGATTTTTTTTTAGTTATGCGATGATTTTTTTTTTAGTTATGCCATGATTTTTTCTTTGTTATTCTGATATAAGTAGGTGAATCAACCACTGACTGTGGCTGTTGCTCTAATACATTTAGATCACGTGACAGTTAACCTACTGCTCCATTTTTGTACCAATCATTAAATAACCACCCCATACATATTACAGTATGTGGGGGACCCACAATCTCTGACACCCTAGCTTAAAAAAAAAAAAAAAAAAAAAAAAAAAAAAAAAAGGGGGGAGATAGTCGAGACTGTGCATAAGTAGAGAGGGAAGAGATACTTGTTCTGACGTTATCAGAATACCAGTCACAGTTAGTTATCCAAAAATACCTATGTCATAACAGACCCTTAATTTAAAATAAACTTCCTGGAGCGTTAATTTTATTTTTATTTATCTGATTGAAAATCAATCCTTCTAATATATGGATGAAAAAGATCACGTAAATATTCAGAGTAAGAATTGAAAATAAATCAATTAGTAAGTAATAATAGGAGTGGGGTCGATGGACCCCTTCTCCCTGCACAGTGAAGTTCACTTATTTACGTCATTGTTATTTTTAAAAAAATTTATATTTATTTTTTATTGTATTTTTCTCAATTTTATCAAATTACAATATGTTAAAGAACAAAATTTAATCAATAAAAAAATAAATAAAAATAGTAAGTAATATCGAACAGATCTTTATCCTGCTTTTGAGGCACTTCGAGAAGAGATGAATGAAAATAGTGCCTTGGAGGTAAGGTTCAAAGAGAGATAGTCTAATCAGCCTTGGCTGGGTGTGATCTCCAATAGCGAGCGCACTTGGGGCTCAAGCAAAAAATTTGAAATATAATTTATATATAGTCATAGTACATTTTCTTCAATACTACACTCATTATCGGTTATCTATACTGAAGAAAAGAAGAAAAGGGAGGAGATAACGAATGTGCGTGGGGTGGAATTGGGGGTGGCACATTAGCTCACCGGTTCTCCTCTCAACTATGGCAACACCTGACCCCTACTCGTAAGGGAGGAGTGGAAACCGGTCCCTGACAAATTCAACTCAGAAAGACATCAGTTTTTCGTTTAGATTAAGTCCCTCTTTCTGTTATACGAGTATGGCTGAATCTCAGAACAGGAGAGGGTTGGTTGTTTATTTGCCGCTCCTCTCCGAATATGTAAATTAGGAAATGCTCTAATGAAGACATATGAGACTGAAATATGATTCGAATGAGAAATATTCTAAAGGCAATGAATCATGAGTAATATACACTCAGGTAGCAGGCCATTTTTAAATAACTGTTCTGGGATCATGTCAAAGTATAACTGATTTGCGGACTGTTTTGTTAACGTTTATAACGCGAAAACTTCATGCAACGGCACGGAACTCGGTTACTTAAACTCAACTATGCATTGACACCTCAATATCTGGCCGCAATTATAAATTGCACAGAAATATTCAAAGGAATCTAAATTATAAAATGTATCTCATTCACTAACCAGTGCCCAGTTTTAAAAATAATACTCGATTATTTAAATTTATAAAAAGGCAAATAAAAAAAAAAAGGCTGATAAAGAAATATATATCTCGGTTTATGATTGTTGATGATATTTGGAAATGAGGGTAATACCCATAGGCCCCAGTAGTCTCCAGAAAATTTCAACTTTATATGTATGTATATATATATATATATATATATATATATATATATATATATATATATATATATATATAT
>KZ807567.1:288799-299047 GCA_000696205.2 Oncopeltus fasciatus
ATAATATATACATCTTGCAGTTTAAACTCTCATATAATATTAAGACAAGTTTACTTGTTAATATTCAATAAATTTTAAGAGGCAGAAACAGACTACACTCTTTTATTGTCAAGCTTTTCACTGCCTTCAACAAAATTCTTCATGAATACCTATGGAATAATCTAGGCAATGACGACGTCGAAACTGGTATTAATTTTATTATTTGTATTATTGATGATATTATATGATAGTATTATTTCACTTTTATATTACTATTATATTTCTGATTATTATTATTTTTATTTCACAAATATTTTCATTAATAAATACCATTCTAAATTTGTCTATTTTTTAATTTAACCTATTAATTTGGAGAATCATAATAAATATTTTTTACTCAATTCTTTAAAACTTTATTAGATGCTTTTAAACTTGATATTTAAGCTCATCGTTTACAGCATGCTTGACTTATACCACAACTACCATAATTTCTACTAACGCATACGGACCTACTTGAGTCAACTATCAAATCAGAGACCGGTATTTACGTACTGTATCTTTGAAGTGTCTTAGAATGTCTAAATGAGAAATATACTCAGTTGATGTTAATTAACTGAGTGTTTACCTCAGACTGGTGTATAACGTGAGAGGATATTTATTCTAAAATAAATACACACAGGATAGTTTGGAAGCTAATGCATTTGTTCTTCTTCGGTTTCCATTGGTTCTTTAGGCAGTATTTACCCAATAGCCAGGCTTAAAAATAGATAGTTACTGCGATAAATATATATCTTAAAAACCGATTAGCTTTCTTGCACTAATCTTGTAGGTAATAATATGCTTTTCGGCCTTTCACTATAATAGAAGCCATTTTTCTATCTTGAAAATACTAATTTGACAGTGTCAATTATTTTTTAGTAGGAAAGAGTCTACAACGAAATTGTGAGTAAGATCTATCAAAATCTAAAACTAAATTAAAGCTTTGTTAACTTTAATCGGCAACAAAAAGATAATATTACTTCAATCTTCTTATTACACCATACATCAATATCAATCTTCTTATATATACCAGGTATGCAAGTTTAAAATGTCGTTTATTTCTTAAAATATATACACAATAATTTAAAAAAAAAGTATAATATATTTTATTCAAAGTACTGGCCCTCGCTTTCTACACATTTTGTCCATCTCTCGGGCAATATATGGATACCATTCCAAAAGAATGCTTCATCTTTATTTGAAATCCATTCATCGAGCCATTTTCGTACGTTTTCGAAATTGTTGAAGTGTTGCTCCGCCAATGAGTGTCCCATCGATGAGAAGAGGTGATAATCAGAAGGCGCCAGGTCAGGTGAATACGGCGGGTGGGGTAGGAGTTCCCAACCAAGCGAAGAAATCGTTTCCTTAGTCAATCTGGCTGAATGTGCAGGAGCGTTATCATGCTGAAGAATGACTTTGGCGTGCCTGTGAGCCCATTCTGGGCGTTTTTCGATCAATGCGTGACTCAAATTGATCATTTGTTGTCGGTAGCGCTCGGTATTGACTGTTTCGCCGGGCTTGAGAAGCTCGTAGTCGATTTGGTCGATTTTCTCGTTTTTGATCAGTAACATCAGAATCACCACGTTTGAAACGTTGAAACCAACGTTCACATGTCTTGACGGTTGGAGCAAGATCGCCATAAGTCTCAACAAAAATTCGATGACATTCAGATGCCTTTTTCTTTTGATTAAATAAGAAAATCATGACATGCCGCAAATGCTCTTTATTTGGCTTAAAATTAGACATTTTTAACACCAAAGAAAGGTATGATACGTCCACGTAAACGACTTAAAAACAACTGACTTTTGTAAACAAATGACTAACAAACAAAATAGCGTTTAGAGATAAGCAAATCCTTCAATAGGTTAAGAGCGCATTCTATTGGAATTAAAAGGACATTTGAAACTTGCATACCTGGTATATATATATATATATAGGAATGGAAATAGGGCAGCAACAAAAAAAATTTATTTGAGAAATATTGTCTTATTGACCAGAATTTCTTTCTAAAACTTTCCAGACTGTTTCAAATGTGCTGCTGCTCCAGTGGAAAAGAAAAGCTAACCGAGTTTAGCGAATTTCAAAATAAGTGCTTTTTGATTTTGTTCTTTTATGACAAATATTCTTTTTTTAACTTCTAGATTTTCTCCGGGTCCTGCTCAAAATTGTCAGCTTTTCTTAATAAAATTTATCATAACGCTTTTAAATAGAAAATAACTAATAAATAAATAAGAAGAAAGGATTTTCTGAAATGTCAAACACGTGTAAAAAAGTTCATCCGTTACAACGGGTGAAATATTTATTTTAGAATACCGAAACTCAACACTTATTTGTTTTGATAAAAGAAAATTTTAGGATTTATTTTTATCTTAGGGTGGAGGTGATTTTTATGTAATATTTGTGTAATATTTTAGGAGTTACACAACGGAATTGAAAACTTTGTTGTGGGAGTTTACCCGAACACTAAATTTAAATTTGTATTTTATTAAATTAAAAATTTCACGTATTTGCCGATCCTACATAAGATAATTTAAAAGTATATATACGCATGTCTGTATGTATGTCTCTTTGTTCTCTATCTTTAACGATTTTTTCATGAAAAATTCGACATTTAAGCTTTCTCTAATAACATTTAATGAGTTGGCTTATTTAAAAAATAAACTGATGGAGAGGATGATATGAATAATTTCCCCAAAATGAAATTTATACTATAGGTGTTTAAGAATGTTATTAAGAGGGTTTAATAGCCCCCTCTTTGTAACGAAGGGAAACCAAATGTGCTATTTTAGTATCTTTCCGCTAGTCGTCAGATGAGCTGATAATGAACAAGAGGGAAAGTTACTGATAGTGAATTTAAAAATTTAAAAATTATAGCTTTGTTATTTCTTATTGGTGAAAAACTTATGGAGCAGAATAATATTTCTAATTTTAGCAAATTTTCATAATTTCTATTGACGCATTTTTTTTTTTTTAATTAGTTGTCTTTATGGGATATTACGGTTCACAAGCTTAGTGGATAAAGCTATAATTTTAGAAATATTTTGTCCAATTTGAAGAATTTTATATAAATTCGGTATTAATATTTTTAGTATCCTGCGATATATGTCATTGATATATTAATTTTTTAATTTTATATAAATATGTGACAGATGAAATCATCAAGCATGCCATTCTTTTATTTATTTTTAACTTTGACTCAATTTTCCCTATTCACAATGAGCTATTTTTCAGCCAAATTTTGTTAGTTCACGATTCATGTGTTTGAGGTTTTCATTATAACTTAGACTAAGATGATTTTAGTTGGGGTTCGGTCGAGGTAGATCCAAAAAAACACAAATTTAAAAAATGTATTTTTTTAATAAAGGATTATCTGCCAACGTTTCGGCTTACATTGTAAGCCATCTCCAGGGCTATCATGAAGATGAGAGTGGACGTCCTGTCCCTAAGTTCACATTTCCATGACTGGAAATCCTGACTAAGTTCACTCAGTCATGGAAATGTGAACTTAGGGACAGGACGTCCTCTCTCATCTTAATGATAGCCTTGAAGATGGCTTACAATGAAAGCCGAAACGTTGGCAGATAATCCTTTATTAAAAAATACATTTTTTAAATTTGTGTTTTTTTTGGATCTACCTCGACCGAACCCCAACTAAAATCATCTCAGAATAATATCTACAGTCAACAAACTCTCCTTTTGATTATAACTTAGAGTGTATAAATATATAGAACAAATAATGCAATCAAACTATACTAAAAATATATTTACATAAATACATGATCACAAATATTCTTGCAGGTGACATTTTTTGCCACTATGATTTCTAATTATAGCTTTCTATACTAATTTTTGAGGGTTATATTTTAACTGCCAATAAATAAATAAAATACGTATATATGCTAAAACTACATAAACATTAAAAGCATTTTGTTTTAGATATTATCTCTGTCTAAATATTTCTTAATGTTGATATCATGATCCAAGCAGTGTCTTTGGAAGGCAAGCATAAAACCCACCTGGACTACAAATTTAGAAGAATCCCTCCATGATCCAACCAAAATGCTTGAGTCCAGTCCCATAGGTACAGGCATCCCTCAGATCGTAGGGAGTTCAACAAGCTACCCCGTCTCGTAGAAAACTATATATGTATAAGTACCTATAAAACTAGGTGCTTTACGAAATAAGGCAATTGATGCCTATCTGTCTAGTCTCTCAGCAGCAGACAAATCTCTCTGGACTGCGACTCGCAGGATTCTAGATCATCATGAACCTTCTGCTCCCTAGCGTCCAGATGATGGCTTCTGGGCCTCATCCGACAAACACAAGGTCCAACTTTTGCCCAGAATCCAAAGCAAACATATATTCTCCTTATCCAGATCTTGATAATTTGACATATAAATGTAATAAATACACATGGCCCCTTCCTGTACAGATCTGGTCCTCACGTCACCTACTTCCCTAGACTTTAACATTATTATATCTCCTGATAAAAACAAAATCCCTTGTTTCTGGGAAGTAATAGGCCGGACGCAATAGATAATATGTTTCTTATTATGTATTAATAGCACCATTTATTCTTTAAGCACGAAAAAGTTTTTGGTCAGGGGTAGATTTTTGAAACCATTTCTAAATTGCATTATTGAACAAACATATTATCTTCTTTGAGGTTCTAAGCATATGATTATTTAAATAATTCATTGACTTCCATTATTTTAGGTGTATTTGACCTGTGTACATTTAAATTCTTTTTTATTTAATTTTTCTCAATCTTAGCTTAAATCCTTTCAAAATGGCTTAAAGCATTAAGTTTGTCAGGCGCTCTTGAATAAGCTGTTCTTATATTCCTTGTGGCAGTGGTCAGTCCGCCTCCACTCTCCAATTCTTGCACTATTGCGACATACCCTTCTGTCCTTGACCAGCCTTAGACTTTACCACCTTGCACATATGCCAGCTTATCTAAATTTCCCCTGTGTCAATTCGAAACTGTTAGCAGCATGTTATATTTAGTCATAAAGTCAAATATGGCTCTACCTAAGTAAAGTACATTTTAAATTCAATTTATGGAACATATTTCTTTAGATTGGACCTTGTATTCGCTTCGGCTGTACATATACTAAAATTGGAACGATAGATTGGGTCTAATCTAGAACGTGTGAATAAATATCAACTTCGTTGAATAAATAATTGAATCTACTTCTTCTTCAGGAATTCTAATGAAATGTATCATAGAAAAATATTTAAAAACAATGCTAAAAATAATTAAAATTTCACTGGTTAGATTATTAAATGTATCCACCATGTCCTCTATTTTAATTTTTAGGGTTTTCTGTGTGGTAAATATTTACTACATTTAAAGAATGTTTTATTCGGTAATATTGAACTGGATTAGCCTACAAAGGGTGTTAAGTAATTCTGAAGTAATGTAGTTATTGACACTTCAAAATTGACTATACTACTGTCTCACTATAAGTTCTGTTAACCCCCACCCATCTCTCTCCTCCCCCTTTGTTTGCTTTATATATATATTAATNATATATAAACTTTATTACAAAGATAACGATTTTCATGATTGATAGTACTGATAGTCGCATATAGTCCTTCATGATAGATCAAGTTTAAATGTCATTGTCCAATGAGCTAAATAATAAAACGCCGGTAAATCAGGAGTACGAACGATGCCTACAAAATAAAATATATTATTTATTTCCATACATCTAAAAATAGATTAGAATTCGAATACGTCATGAAATAAATGTAAATTATATATAATAAACAACTCTTTCATTAAAAGTGTAAAAACCTATATAAATAATACCACTACATATAATTTATACATTGCAACTTATCCTTGGTTGACTACCTCTCTTTAAAGTGGTGTATATACAATATATATATATATATATATAGGTTAAATTAACACAATTACCCATACATGTTTCTGAAATGCTTATTATTATCTTTAGTTTATTTCTTTCAATGATATTATTTTTAGGGAACCACCCATTCAAATTCAGATTTGGTAAACAATCAATCATACCAAATGATTATATGGAAATTGTAATTCAGCAAAATAAGATTGTCATTCTCAGAGTAGCAAGAAAACTTCAGATTATATGTTATATGGTAACACTTCCCTTGTATGTTGAAAATTTAAGAAAAAATTTAAAAAAAAAAAAAAAAACCAAGACCTATTGGTCCTAGAAACGGGGCAATTATATTTTCTATTACTTTGATATATTTGTCTGTTTTAATTAATTCATGGAATAACATTCTCTGTATAATGTCGCTTCATTTTTATAGTTGGTTCTCTCAAATGTGGTTCGCTTATTTTATTCCAGTTGAAGAAAGAAGACAGGCAGCCGTAGAACCATGATTTGAAGCTTTCAGACCAAAATGGGCTGCGCTTGCAGTAGGAGACTTTCAAAGGCTTGCCTCCCTGAACCAACCCAGGGTAAGTTTCTTACATCAAAACCTAGTTTCAGTGGTAAATAGTCTGATAAATTAATCATTTATTCAAACTTATATATATGTAAGAAAAAAACAATTATTCCTGTCTGTCTGTCTATATAAGCGGTAATACATCACCCAGTTTCAACAATTTTAGTGCAAGAGAACAGAATAAAAAATTTAACTGTCCCAGCCAGGACACGAACCTGGATCTCCTGCTATCCGGGCCGGGGCATTTGCCATTTACGCTACCGAGACAAGTCTGATAGGTTATTAAATTCCCCGCATGTCCTGGCTAGGACAGTTAGATTTTTTATTCTGTTCCCTTGCACTAAAAATTGTTAAAATTTACGTGTGATTAAATACCACAAAAAATAATATTTATAAAATCACCCAGCTTCGTTTATTTATTTTTTAATGGATGGATATATGTATAAGTACCTATAAAACTAGGTGCTTTACGAAATAAGGCAATTGATGCCTATCTGTCTAGTCTCTCAGCAGCAGACAAATCTCTCTGGACTGCGACTCGCAGGATTCTAGATCATCATGAACCTTCTGCTCCCTAGCGTCCAGATNATTGTTTTAAAATCTTATTCTAAATTCTCAATAATTAAAAATGTTATTTGCTATTCATGGAAATCAGTGCAGAAGTGCCAGTTATTTGGTGCAGTCCTTGCCACACGAGGCAATTTTATTTAATTTAAACAAGGCAGTAAATAATACATTTCTTTCCTCGGCTCGGAGAGGGTGAGAGAGTAGTCTACAAATTGCTTCATCCTAGTAGTTTTTTTGTTTTGTTTTTTTCTCTTTCGTTGAATACTGATTTAGATATAGTGGGTGTACCCGTTGAATCGAATGTATTCTATCAGTTCATTTGCACTTGGAGCTTGGACATTAAAAATACTTACATTAATTTGACATATTCATTATCACCAGTTGAGCTTATTTAATAAAAAAATTATTCCCTCAAGCTGAGGGGAAAATGGCAGAAAAAAAAANAAAAAAAAAAAAAAAAAAAAAAAAAAAAAAAAACCATAAGCCAAAAGGATTGTGAAAGAGAGACCACCCATTGCAGACCAATACCCACCCACGATTGATGCCCATTGTAGATGATTCGGCGTTGACAGTGGGTGGTCTATTGTTAGGAATATGTATGAGCACTTTCAAGTGGCCAATAAGTAAAATTGAATGGAATAAAAATTGGCCTTACCATTAGAAAATCAGTTGATGAAATTATTTTCAATTTTAATTTTTAAAAAATAGCTGTGTCTATTAACGGAAATATATCCACATGAACAGTGAAAAATGAAATTTGTTTATGAATGCATGTAAATAATTAATAATTCAATGATTATGAGATCTTAAATCTCTAGCTTGCAAAATATCAAGAATATACTGTGGATTGTAATAACACTAAGCTTCATTGATTAATAAAGTCTTGGTCCAGAGAATTCGAGTATAAAATAATCACACTTTATAAAAGCTTTAATAAATAAAAAATTCTATCGATAAAAAGAAATGATAAAATATATAGGTGTTTTTTTGTTGTTTTTTTTTCATATAATTTTGCAATATAAAATAGGTAATGCATTGAACAGGAAATGGTGAAATAAATACATATTTTACTAAGAGCACTCTAATTTCAAAATGAAACGTGGCCCTCTTTTAGTCCTTATTTATTGGCTGGGGACAATAGGTCATCCAAGTAAAAAAGCTGAACCGCTACTTAGGATCAGTGTCCGATAAAGATTACTCCAGTTTTTATCAAATGCATTCCATCTCGATGGCATTTCCTTTTGACATTAACCAGATCAGTGATATTTTACGAAATAGATTCTGTTTATTTTGCCAATAATTTATTTTCAGTGCAGAAGTGTCAGTATAATGGCAAAACTTAAATTATTATAAATTAATTTTTTTTTTCTTTATTTATGAGAGCATTCGAAGTCCTCACTTTCTACGATCAATGTAATTTATACTACCCGACAAAACGAGATTACATCATGGTAGTAATTTCACGTTGAATTGCGCTCACTGATGTATTGTCTAAAACACATTTTAGGACACTACCTACCTTTGTAATTATATTGCCATTTATAAAGTACTAACAGCAGACCATCCAAAAATACCTAGCTTCCTTGAGAATCAGTTCCTGGCACTAAGATACTAGAAACTGCAAGTGATGGGTTTAGCAGCTCTATGAATGAGAAAGTATGCTAAATATCTCTTTATGAGATGAATATATATAAGTTTGTTTAGAAATGTATTCATTTTCATTTTGTGAGATATAATAATCATGATGGCTGGAGAATCAATAATGATTAGCTCCGCCCAGTTGGAGAGAGCTGGAAGGCCGATACTGACTTAATAGTAATGGAGAAAAGGTTGGCAAGCACTTGCAAGGACTACCTTCTCAAGAGCATCATAGTTTTCCAGCACAAGGACGCTTACTAGGCGAGCCCTGCATAAAGAAAGTATAGTCTCATATGGATTACATTCTTAGTTCGCCTCAGACCAGCTGTCTTCATTTCCCCCTACTCTTCGGTATACAGACACATTAGTGACAAATTTAAAAAGCATAAAAATCTTATAGTGTTATATATTATGCATACAGCTAAATACAATTCAAATGTAGAAAAGTTAGAGTAACGTATATGCGTATATGAATTATGTAAACCATATTCTCTCCTGTCACTTTCGTCAATACGGCCTCCCAATGGACTTTTGTTAGTTGTCTCATTCTGATTTTCTAAAGTCTGAAATGAAAAAAAGTCAACTTAATGTATCAATCACAACATTCATAGTACTATTAGATGATTTTAGTTGGGGTTCGGTCAAGGTAGATTAAATTTAAAAAAGTGTATTTTTTAAAAATATTATCTGCCAACTTTTCGGCTTACATTGTAAGCCATCTTCAGGGTTGTTGAAATACAATGTCATGAGAATACAATAATAATTGTCAATAAAATAATGCAGAATTACCATAATGTAATGTGATATCAAAAGTATGAATGTAGAAAGATATGTAAGAGAATTTAAAAAAAAAAAAAAAAAAAACATGCAGACAACAATTTATTAAAAAAATAATTGAATAACATTAAAACAGTAGTTTACCACACCTGCCTATCATGAAAACGAGAGAGGACATCCTGTCCCTAAGACACATTTCCATGACTAAGACGAAATATAATTTTTCTGAAAAACACCGTGGGTGGTGGAAGGGTGGGGGGAAGATAAGAGGTGGAAGGTACAAAGGGAGAGCGGCCTGTTTCAAAAGGGGGCAATAAAAAGGACAAAGGAAAAAAGGAAGGGTATTATTGGGAATAGGTAACTTTGAAACTCGGAAAAATGTTTGACAGGTTTATTGAGAAGGAGGGCTAATGATTTTTAGAAATTCATAGTACTAATTATCAAATCTATGTGAGCTAAGCATGAAAAAACTGTGCTTTTAATATGTATTCTGCTTACAGCTTAATGTTATAATTTATAATACAGCACTATGCATATTAACAGATAATGTGGTTATAACAGCTAAAGACAAAACAGAAACTAGACAATTCTAAGGATGAACTCGATTATCCACACGATTCTACCTGACTGACCCAACATCGGAAAAATCATCCCCATTTGCATTTAAAACAGACCACAATGCACATGATCAGCCTGTATATGATGTTACATCGAAAATCTTGACATCAGGAGTTCAGACCGACCTAGTGAAGTAGGTTTACCTTATCTATTGGTTTGATAACAATATTTTCCAATATATATATATATATA